>JAUZNK010047380.1:0-16374 GCA_035046665.1 Euphysa ruthae
GGTCCCTTTATATGGAACAGGCTTTCTAATGAAATAAAATCAATCACAAACTATAACATATTTAAACATAAGATCAAAGAGACATTTTTTACCTCTTTGGATTTAGTTCGCAAAGCTAATAAATATAAACTATAAGTCTGTAAAAATCTGCTTTAAATATTTACATATGTATATTTATATATATATATATATATCTTTTCTTTTTTTTCTTTTTTTTTACTATGCTTCGGCTGAATCCGTTTTTGTGTGTAATGTATAACGGGACCACAACGGAAATATTTTTGTGACAGAAAATTTTTGTGCCTTCCCTTGCCCCCATTTGTTTTTATCTTAATGCTTATTCTTTTTGCTATTATTATTATTGTTATTATTATTATTTTTTTTTTTCTGTTGTCTTGTAAATTCATAGCTAATGTACATTTGTGTGTGGCAGAATAAATACTTGCTTACTTACTTATTTATGAGGCAAATCGTTGAAACTTTTTTTTAGAATATAAATAACTCCTTTGGGAATGGCTGTTTCTTATTTAATTTCTGCAATAGTTTTGTATTAATGTAGTTATTGACTTATCAGTCAACTTTTCTTCATGTAAGAGTTTTTTGTTCCAATCAACTGCGGAATATTGTAAATGTCAGTTTGGTGTCCTGGCTGGACAGCTTGCTGGGTTAGGAAATGTTCTCTTACCCTGCGTGGCAAGAAATCTAGTGTAAAACTTAACAATAAAAGATCCAATATTACCGCAAGTATGTTGCTGATAGAGAAGGCATCCAACTGAAAAACTCTTTTCCAACTTGTCATCAAATTACATGATACATATGTTAGTTTTACAGTAAATTTCCTTGAAATTTTTGCTGCAAAAGTAGACGTTGAAATATTTATAATGATGACATGGAGTTGATATTAAAAATGAAGATGAAAATGACAATGAGGACGAGGAAGATTATAAAGACGATGACGAGAACTATGATGATAACAATAACGAGGAAGATGATGATGCTGATGACGATGGTCATCATCTTTATCATCATTTAGCCTGTCTCTTCTCTTTATTTTACTAACATTTAATTATGTCAGTAAGTCTTTTAAATCAGTTGTAAATTTGTCTTTGATAATAAACAATCTTAGTAACTCAATAAACTTGTCATATCACCTTTTTGTGACTTAAGCTGTTTTCAGGGAGAAAAAAACCAAAAATGTACTGCTAAAAATTATCAATTTAAACTTTTAACCATTGTTTTATGTGAAACCTCTAAAAATAATTAACTCATAGTTCGGATTTGAAACTTCGCAAGTAGAATGAGTAAAGGTTGAATTACACTGTATAAAAAGCGAAAAAAAAATTTTTCAATTATGACCTATAATTCCTATTTAATCACCTAAAAAAATGTTAGACTAGTATACCTGTAGGAAACTAGCAAGAATTCCTAAGTTATAAGCCTTCTGGTATAGATTTTGGCATAAAAAATTATATACATATAGTAAAATATAAAAAAGGAGCTGCCATACATAACCTAAAAATATGGATAAATTTAAGTGTAATCAATAAAATATAATAAACATAATATAATATAATATAAAAAATAAATATAATAAACTTAATATAATATAGATTAGATATTGCGTACCTTTTCTGACAATGTCAGAAAATTGTTGATATACAATTAAAAAATGATATATTGTAATGACTTCTAGAATGATATCAGAAAAGTAACTAATCGACTCTATCATTATTATAATCTTTTCAAAAAAGGGTTTTGAAAATTTAATGAGAAAAATAAATATTAAAATTCTATTACGCATCTAATCAATTAAAAGGTCGATTGTTTAAACCAGCCTGAATGCAATAGAGGTTTTAATAATAATTTTTTGGATGGTTTGATAAAAATCTTGATTAATGATAGGAGGGAAGTGAGAAAAAGCTAACTTGAAGTAAAAAAGCAAATATAAGCTTGATCCAGAGGTCAACTGAGAACTGAAATATAGATACTTTGGCGAGTCCACCATTACATTTCAAGTAAATTCACCTTGCAAAAAAAAAAAAATTGTATTATTGGTATGTCTTTTTATGAAGCTTTTAGGTACTTATAGATATAGATTAGATGCTGTATAATATCTTTTTATTTCATTAAGAGAGCAGATAAAGTTCCTGAGCCTATAAACCCTGTATTCTACAATGCAGACGAAAATCATTCAAAGAAGACTCATGTGGAGAACCTACCTATTGATGCTGAAGAGATAAATGATATGATATCAACGTTTCCTAAAGTTGTTGAAAAAGAAAACCAGCAAAAACTAGGTGTGATTTTATTTTAATGAAACGATATGTCTTTGTTAAAAAAATATCAGAATTTAAATATTGAAAGAAGTTTTAAAATAAATTGTATAGACATTAAGAGATTAATAATCATTCTTCTTATATGAGATAGAAAAACCTGAATTTTAAATTTTGTTTCAGTTAAACGATATTTAAAAAGATGCAGTTTTGATTGGGAAAACGAAATACTCGAAACTATCAAAACTGATACAAAATGTTCTGGAACAATATTAAGGGCCAAAACTTATAACGCAGATTTTTTGATAAAAAATCTGTACATTAAAATGGCTCAGTTATTTTACCATTTTTTTAGCATGGTTGCTAACTACACGAATTTTAAGCAGCAAAACTGAATTTATCAGAGGATGAGCTTATAAATGAGAGATGTTATATTTGCAACTTTAGGGCATCTATTCTTTTTGAACCTCAAGATTTCAAGAAAAATCTTAAAATTTTCCAAGAAAAATTCCCACTCTGAATTTTACTCATTAGATAGGGTGTAGTTTCTTGAGTTGGTATAAAGAAAATTTAATTTTAGATCTCTCGCATATAGTTGATAATTTTGGTGACAAACGGAACGAAACTTTCATGAAAATGATTTTTAATATAATTGATGATGCTAAGCTAGAAGACTTAGATGAAAAAATCTCAATCCAAAATCAACTCGATAACGAGTCAAAAGAACTGAAATCTATCAAATCACAAATACGCAGGTAACTATAATTTATGATAACGGAAATCAGATTTGAAGAACCTTGAAATCTTCTTAGGGGTGATATTAACTTTTAATCTAGATTTAAAATATTTTAATGAATTCAACAGCACGTGATATTTTATGAACATACTTATTTTCTAAAATGGTTTGAAAACTGTTTTTTGGAAAACTTTTAATCTTAATCTAAAAAGTGGGTTAAATATGTAATGAGTTATTGAATGAGTTATTAAAAAATTATTAATTAGTTATAAAAGAAAAGTAGGTTTTGGTGAAAAATCCATATACTAGTGTAGAAATGCAAATAATAAACAGCTAATTGTTTTTTAGACGTGTGTAAAATTAAAAAGCAGCGTATAATTTTTAGATAATCATCGATGAAGAAAGCAGGCTTGTTATTGAATTTCCTCATTATTTTGAGTCGTATGTCAACTGAGCTACAGTCTAAAAATATGTTAGATAATGTTTTCGTATCACACTGATTGTGTTACATATAAAATTATCTTTATATCAAGTTATTATTTTCTGAATTATAAACTGTATTTTTAAGTTTAGATTTCAGCTGATCTCTTAAGTAGGTTTTAAATAACTGGAATTTTGTATATAAACACATTTTGGTAAATATAGAGTTTACAGATGTAAACTCAAAATACAATTATAAGTTTTTGAATACTTAAATAAGAGGTCACACGCCTGTAATATGTACTTTGAAATTCTCAAAAATTAAATTTTATATTTTACGAAAATACTTTAAATTTTTATTTGTTGATTAAAAATAAGTTTCTATAATCTTATTGAGACGCATATTTTGTCGTTTACTGCACTGCTATGGGTAGAATAAAAGTGTGTTTATTTTAGTTAGACTGTAACATATAGATTAATGAAAAACAAAGCAGTTTTTTCATTTAGTAAAAATGCTAGAATAAATTATATTTAAACCGTATATATGCCCCTCTATTTATATATAGCGTCTAAGTATAATCGTAATAAAAAAACATTCCACAAAAACCAATAGTGTAAATGCACAATTAATTCTACAAGACACTACGAATAAAGTCTGGATATTATATCAATGAATTGATAATAAAGCAATTTCAGTTGGAAAAAAGAAATATTTGCTAACATAAATTTTATTTTTTGCTTATGGTAAACTTTAAACATCGTATTTTGGTGACTTCTTGTTAAGAATGAAGTAAAAATAGCTCAGTTATTAATAGGAAGAGTATCGCGTGTATCAATTCATATACATATCTCTGAAAAAGATTATTTAAAAAAAAAATAGAATTTTCGTAGAATAGAATTATCGAACCTATTTTGCAATATTTTATATTACTGTTCATGCTCGATTTACTTGACGTTTTTCACATGCTTCGCTTTCTGAGTTTTTTATAAACAAATTTAAAAACTGCAGGCGCAACCCAGAATCCATTGCGTATAGATTATTTCTTGTTAACCCTTTATTTCCCAGTGATGCTATACGGCGTCATTGAAAAATTGTATAAGTTATGGTGGAAATCACGCTGTTTTCGTGTAATGTTAGCACAGAGTTACCAGAATAACTTAAAGTTACAGCCAGTGTAAATAAGCGAAGCCTCTACTATGGTCTTTTATTATGACGGAAATTTTTCTGGAAAAAATGAAATATCAGTACACGTCCTATATATGTTATCTCCTAATAACTTTATATGTTATTATCTCCTAATGTAGAGAAGCTATGCCTAAAGTTCTTAATGGAGTTAGAGCATGTTTATAGTTGTTTAAGATGCAATAAAATTTTGAAATGTTTGCTGCAAAGGATGAATACCAAAAAGTTCTGAAACTGAATGATGCCATATAACATCATTGGAAAACACTGGTTATATTTCTAAATATATATATAAATTTATTTACTTTCATACCATCTTCTTCTATCTTACTCTAAAGTTTTTATGTATGGGTGCTAGATGTGTAAGGTTGTATGGGGTACCTATGTATAGTTATGTCTGTTTGTTTTTTATATAGATGGCTAGAAATTATAATATAGAGGATTTAATTGATATCTTTACCAATGCAGATGATTCAGACCTATCTGAATTGTCTGATGATGAAGAAACTGAACACAAATTTTTGGCAATCTTCGAGGTAGAAAATATTTTGTTGGAACAGATGCAGAACCCAACGATGAAGAGGACGATCTACTTTTAGTAGCTATGACTGCAGAAAAAAACTTGTCTTTCAATGGAGAAAGGGTGCTGTAGCACAATGTCCTTCAAAGTTTACGGTGAAATTTAGTGCACCTCCTGACAAAATGTAATCGGGGGTTTAAAAACTTGGTTCTAGCTGGGTCCAGTGAGTTAATGTCCGGTTTTTATTTGTATGATGGAAAAAAATCGACAGAAAAAACAACATAGAGTCACCTCCAAAATTGCCAAATTTTGTGTGAAATTACCCAGAAATTTAAGTCATAAATTTTTCTTTGACAGCTGGTTTACCACTTTTGATCTAACGCCGTATTTCAAAAAGGTAAGTATTTTAGCTGTTGGAACGATTCGAGGAAACAGGATTCAAGGATGTCCAATAATTTGTAATAAAGAGATCCAAAAACGTGATCTTGTAGAGTTGGAATACAGAGTCGACAATAACTCTGGTGTTATCATTCTGAAATGGTTGGATAACAGTGCTGAGTTGAGCCTATAGAGACAATTAAACAATGGGTAAAGAAGGACCAAGCCAGGAAAGATATCCCGTGTCTACAGATTATCAAAGCATATAATAGTGTGGTGGTCGACTTGGCCGACATGCTCATAGCATTGTATCGAATAAAGGTAAAAACCGAACGGTGGTATCTAAAGGTATTTTGGCATTTTATTGATATTGCATGGATACTCTATCGACGGCATTACCATCAATATGACTTACCAGGAAATAAACAAAAATCTGTTCTTATCTTTTTACAAGAGATTGCAAAAGCACTAATCCATGCCAATAAAGTTACTCCAAGCACTAGTAAAGGGAGGCCATCTAAGAGAAATAGTGTGGAGCCTAGACCAATAGGAAAGAAACCAACTATTCCTTTGCCATGTAATGATGTGCGATATGATTGTTTAGGACATTGGCCAATACCAACCATTGATAAAGAGAGATGTCAGTTATGCCAACAGTACTATTAAATAACCTGTGGAAAATGCTAAGTGCATCTATGCATGTTGCAAGATAGAAATTGATATAACAACTTTCACCAAGTTTGAACTGTGCTAATTTTAACCCTTTACAGTCCTAGCCGTATCATTAGGCAAATCGATAACGGTTTCTAAATGTCCATGCCGAAATATAACTGTTTTTTTTTTTCATTAATGCTCATCACCAATAATACGTCTTCAAATCACAGAAAGTTTCCTCAAAACCTTATTTCCCAAATATTTTCCTCAAAACCTTATTTTCCAAATATTTTCCTCAAACCTTACTTCCAAAATACTTTCTTCAAAACGTTATTTCTAAATATTTTCTGTCCAATTTTATCTATTTTATTAATTAGCGTATTTCTTTGTGATAGGTAGTTAGTTTTAAAATGTACAAACATACACTGTTCTTTGGTGATAAGCAAATCTCATTTCAAATGAAATAAACAAAGTATAGGACTGTAAAAGGGTTAAGTACATATATATATATACATTATTAGCATTTTGAGGGTACACAATATCATCAACTTTAGCACATAACCTTTTTTAAATATAAAAATGATCTGCAATTACAATGAAGTCTATAACTTTAAACATAAAAAATTGATTGAAATTTTGGTTCTTTAATGGCTTATGACCTGTGTTCCCCGATGATACCATGTTGCATCATTCCCAAATTTCCCCTATATAACAAAACAAACTTTTTTTTGAGATTTCACAATTTGAGAAATTGAAATCTCTATTCAATAATGCTGATAACCCTTTAGGACAGGATGATGAGCGGAGTTATTTTAGGCCAGTTTTTGTCTTCACGACATTTCTTTATTCAAAAACTAACTGTCTCATTAATAAAAACATGGCAAATCCACACAGAAAAAAAAAGTTATGTTAAAGTAAGGGCTAAAAGTGCGGGAAAAATTGATACAGTATGAAAGTTAACTATAGCAAAATTTTCACTTCAAAACTTATAAGCAAGTAAAAAATTTATTTTCATGAACTTTATAAAATTTTCTAACTTAAATTTAGAAAAGTTGCAGATGAAGTTTCAAAATCGATGTATCCGGAGAACAAAGAGAGTCAAAAAGTTATACTTCTTACTCTGAACCAATTGAAACCCGATGAACTGTATGAAACAGCTAAGAGTTGGGGAGTCATTACACCCGATCTTAAAAATAAAACAAGTGAGGGGATATTTATCTTTTTTTCTTAATTCGTTCCATTATTTATTATTATAAAATTGCAGATTTTTTAATGCAAGAAAACGGTTTATAAGAATCTATATTTAAATCAATATATAAAGATTTGCGAAAGCATGGCAAGCCAAAGTTAAAAATGGTATATGACAATTGATGATAGAAGAAAACTGCAACAGAATTTAACACAAACAATAAGTTTTCATACACTACCGGAGATTAACAAACAATTAAGCTGATATTGATATTTATTTGGTTTTGATCTATTGGAAAAATATTTTATATAAAAAAATAATAATTTTATGATATATCGCATATATAGTGAAATCAAAATATTGTTTTTAAATAAAAATATATTTAAATTTGAAATGAATTTAAGTTTACCTTTTACTGTTCACGCCTTTGTTTAAAGACAGGAAATAAATATTATAGATGTTTAAAATTAATCGAATGGAATGTTAATGATTCTTTTATTTTAACATTTAAATTAAATTCCCTGTGGAAAGTCTTAAAATTAATTTTGATTTCGTAAGAACTGTCTCGATTTAATTATTCTCTACTGTTCAAATATTATTAATAAAGAAATTGGAAAGCGAGACAAAATATGAAAAAATAGGCACGAATTTAGGTAACAATTTTGGCCAAAAAATTTGGGTAGTCAGCAAAAAAAAAACCTTTCTTATTATAGAGAATTTTTTGCGTTGTTGCCAAATGAGCTCCAGCTGCAAAGCTCGCTTTTTTGCTTTCGCAATAACTTTTTTATTTCCAATGAAATTCGTAAGTTTGAAAATGTGTTACTAGGCTCAATCACAGCTTCAGTTGAATGACCAAAACTCATTACTTAAAATAAATTTTTTTTTTTCATGAAAACAATAAGATATCAATTATATATATAAATGGTTCAATATACATCTATACATGTTCTCGCTAGGAACACCCAAGTACAAAAAAAATTTAATAGAGACTCATAAATTTTTATTTATAATTTTTCAAAATACTTAAGGTGGTTTAGCAAAAAATATTTTAATAAAATTTTCACTTTTAGTTTTTTTATTGATATTTGAACATCACAGAAAACCGCCGCGCTGTGATTATGACTTTTTGTATAGCAGTTAGTAAGAAGTTTATGAATCACACAGCTTAGTACAATGAACTACTCCTGAAAATTCCAACTCTCTTATTGTGTTTTTGAGATATCATGGCCGGCATGATGAAAATAGAATTTTGAGAAAAAGATAGATACAGATAAATATCGCTAAAAAAAACCAAGTTAAAAATTGAAATGAAGAGTTTTTTTTATATAAAAAAATATACTAGAATCCACCAGCAATATAAACTTCTCCTTCTTTTTCTAATATTTTGTCATTCTTCTTTCATTTTTTAGCTCAATATGTTCTTACAATTCCTACGGTAGTTTTATAAAATTAGGAGCTGGTCATTTATATCCATGCATTCTCTAGCAGTATATAAACCTGGAACCATATTTAGCTACTCATATAATCGCACAGTAGCTTTCATGCCAATATAAATTATTCATGCAACCACATACATCATATACACACCAAATTTTCCTGTGTCGATCAAAAGAGCTACAAAGACACGATTGAGAGACAAAAGTTCTTTTCTTTGCCAAGTACCATCACACAAAACACCAAAGTCTTTTATTATTACCGTCACCATCTCTTAATTCATTTGCTACATCTGCCATTTTTTCTTCAGCTACCTCTTCTACTGCACCACCAGAAAATTTCAGTGAAATTTTATCGCAATTTTTTTGTCTCATTGGTTTCGTCATATACATCTTTGTCGTAAACTTCCCTCGGCCTGAATGGCCGTGACCGAGTGTGCTCATGGTATAAAATCATCTTCGATTGATATCAAAACCTCTGTCTATCACATGGTCTTCAAGTATATAATTTGTTTTCACAGTGACACTAAGTACAAATCAGAAGTAAACAGGATGAAAGTCACTTTTGGTCAGATTTCTCCTCGCTTAACGACTAAGTCGAAGTCTCATCACAAACAATCAAGAGCACATATATATCGATGATATTTGATAGAACACTAGTATCAATAATTCTATTGCGATATATTTATTTTTTGGGTTTATTGATGTTGAAGCAGTAATTGCTTGTACCTTTCGATTAGATTAAACAATCAACAAGCCATTTAACAAAAAATTATATAGTAAACAGTGATAGGAAACCATTGATAAGGCTGTTGCTGGGGGGAAATAATGTACAATCCTAAAAAGAAAGTCAATATCATCAATAAACGAAGGGAAAATGGGTTAATTCAAGTCTCTAAACCAGGGAAATTTTGTTTTCTTTTGAAAATTTTAGAGGAGGTTTTCCCCTTAAAGCTATGTTAGCTATGTTTAAAGACATGAAATTAAATAGAAAAATAGATGTTTAAGAGCATTCCAATGGAATATTCGATTCTTTTGCAACGTTAAAATAAAATTCTTTGTCGAAAGTTTATTGAAGGTAATTTTCAATTAGTAACTATTGTCTCGATTGAATTATTCTCTTCTGCTATAATATTATCAATAAAAAAATAGGGAGGCGAGACAATATTGTCTCGATTTAATTATTCTCTACTACTCAAATACTATTAATAAAAAAATGGAAAGGCGAAAAAGTAAACATAAAATTAGGCAAGAGAATAGGCACTAATTTTCTGAGTCAGCAAAAAAAACTTCCTTACTATAGGGAATTTTTCGCGCTACTGCCAAATGAGCTCCAGCTGCAAAGCTCGCTACACTCGCTTTTTTGCTTTCGCAATAAAGCGAATTGGGAAGCTCACTCCGACAAAATTTAAAAAATTAAATAAATAAATGGAATGATATAACGGTCAAATATATCAATAAACTTTATTTTGTTTTATAAATAAAAAATTGGTGAAGCACAATATTTATAAGTGTATTTATAACCATGATTAATTTTCTCTGCAATATAAATATTGCCAACATACACAGATAGATAGACAAATTTCAGTGCTTGCAAAATGGCGTAACTTAGATGCTATTTCAGTGCATGTAGTCAATTTATGGATCAAGTTTTCATTATGAATACTACAACAAAGATGTCTGTCAATAAATATTCAAAATTTTGACTCCTATTAATTTAGCAAATAATAGTTTAGATTTGGCTTCGTTTTTGGAAAGCTGGTTTGTTCTTAACCATTCAGTTAACAACTTCATTTCTGAGTTTATACACACACGTATTTTATAAAAACTATCACCATAAGTCAGTAACGTTAGTATCATCAGCAAAAAGAAAAACCGTGCCGTGATTAAAAATTATATGTAATTCGTTAATGGAAATAAGAAAAAATAATGGGCTAAGTGTCGATCCTTGAGAAAACACACACAAATCCATTTTTTGCATTGAATGCTGGTTTCTTTTTAAAATGTGGTAATAACTTGGCTGGTTTTAAAAAAGATGGAAAACTGCTCTGGTAAAATAAATTAGAAATGGAATTTGCTAATATTTGAACATTGTACTTTAATATTATTATTGGAATACTTACTGGTCCCAGATCTTCATTTTTATGTAAGCTATTTATTATTTTACCAGTTTCAGTAGGATCAGTACGATAAAGGTAAGTTGAACTGTAAAGTTAGTGGTATTTTATTTGCTACTCCGGGTCCTATGTTTATAAAAAAAGACTTTGTATACATTTACAACATCATTTAGAGTAGTTTATGACTTTATTATTATGATTTAATAATAAAGGCTGAATGCAGCTATTTTTTTTATAATTTCCTTAATACTTTGCTATAAATGAAACATTCGAGAATCAACAATAATAAGGGAGATAATGGGGGAAATGAAAATGGTTACGAATGACCTTATTAAAAAAAGAGCTGCGATGGACTACAATTCATAATTTCTTTGATTACTTTGCTTGTATTTCACTCAAATTACAACGAAAATAAGTTATGACCAAAAAAATAAAAATACAATATGGGAGATAAAAAAAATTTTTTTTCCCCAACAGTAGCAAAAACAACATAAAATAAACTCATATTTTAACGTATTTCTCCAAAATTTTTTAGTTTTTCGTGAGAACTAAATTAGTTTATGTAATTTTATGATCAGCTTAGAGATATTTAGTATTTTTTTGAGGTATACTTTCGAATAAAAGTACTACTGACCTATGTACCGTAAAATTACTTTGCGTTAAGCTTTTTTTTTTAACTAAGGCCGAAATGCATTAAAAATTTGATTGAATTTTAGCGGCCTATGTTTATTTGAAGTTCATTGCATTCAAAAAAGACTGTAAAAAGTATTCAGTTTTTATGTAGCTGTTTAATTGTGAATTAGTTGCTATTTTGTTGCTGTTTAGATGTGAATTCTGATGACAGGGAGCAATGGGAAAACGATGAAGGGAAAAATGAACTGCGTATTATTAAAGCAGAAGACGAAATAGATTATGATCACTTCGATGAAACGTCAAGAATCTTACCACATGAAAGTAATAACATAATCAATCTGTTTTTTGATTTATGTTATGACTCGACAAGCGCTACTGATACTATTTAAGAAAATATTTTTTTTTACTAAATGGAGCTTAACTTAGGGTATGGTTTAGAGGAAATTTGCTTTATTACTGTCTTAATGAATGTAGAAAAAATGTCCAAGATCATTTTTCCCTTTCATGTAAGTTAAATGTTTTACTTAACTAGTGAAGCTTTTAAAATAACTTTGAAACTATCGTTTTAGGTTTCGGACAGTATAATGTTATTGCCAACATCATTCCAATAAAAGATAATTATGAAAACCAGCGTTTTGGGCGGCAAAGCGCAGGAATTGATAATTATTACGGATATGATAATCGCAATTCTGATAACGAAAAATTTCAAAATTATGATGAAAACCACGGAGAAGAGTCACGCAAGAGAAGAAGTGCCCAAGAGGAATATAATATTTATTATGGCAAAGGAGGTAGTGAAGATGGAAGTAGGAAAAATGGAGCAATCAACAATGAAGAAGATTATGAACTGTTTGATTACAAAAGCGATGAAGAAGTACCAAATGAATTTAATTATTACAGAAACATCAAAGATGGAAACATATACAACGGAGATGATTACGAAAGGTCAAATTACGAAGGTAGCAGTGATGAATCTTTTTTCAGAGAAAACGATGAATTAAGTAAATATGATACCCAATATGAAAAAAACAACCATTATTATGGATTATTAGCACCGGAGAAAATAAATGAGAATATGAAGATGAATGGTCCAGTTACAAAAACTAATGAAAAGGCTTATATGAAAGATGAAGGTGGTTATAAGCAATTCAATCAAGAAAGTGAAATGTAAGGGTTTTTTTTTTTTAAATATACGAATAAAATACTGTGCAACTTTTTCATTGTTAAATCTGTTCCAATACATCTAGTTTTTAATTCTCTCTTCAGGCATAATTTTCGTCTATGTTTGCCTTGTGCATGCCTAATAGTCCATCTAGCCCATTGTGTGCATATGAGCATTACCCTATTAGAATAAGCAAAATCGATGAAACGAATTACGAGAAAATGATGATCGTGAAACAAGTCTTCGTAGTATATATATAAAAAAAAAAGAAACAATCAAAATGAAAATAAAGATGTTTAGTTTTAATAAATAACTAACTTTTCAAGCAAAAAATGGCACAAAATTTTTTTAAAAAAATGTTACGCCGTAAGTCATACCTATAACAAAAATTGAAAATAAGTACTAGAAATAATAAAAATAAAAAAAATCTCGATATATTTAATATAATTTCATATATGCTATATACTGATTTTAATTGAAAACATATTTACTCTAGAAAGAAGTTATAGCAGATTAAGTGCATTAAATAATAAAAAAGTCCTTTTCTCAACTCCCTCAATGGTAGAAAAAATATTAGATTTCATTAATTCATGTATAAGATGAAAGGGTTTAATTTCAAAATTTATGCTTGGTAAATTTAAATTAATTTCTAAGAAGATGCTGTAGTTCGAAACACTTTTTGAGGCATTAATAATTCAACCTTTTAAAACATTCTATAGATATGGAATAGGGTACATGATAAAAGGTTCCGAGAATTGGTAATCTGAATTATAATTATTAGTATTTGGACTTAAGCTTCATGCAGTAGAAAAAATTTGTTTAAAATCATTTGAAAATTTTATTTTTATATGTAAACACGAATAATAGAATCTAAAATGAGTTCAGTTTTATAATATTAATTACTTTCATGCTGTTCATTACAAATTTGGCATTGTCATATTTTCTCACAAAGTGTGTATGTAGCACTAAAAGTAACATACATGCTTAAATTTGTATGTAAATAAAATCAGACTTAAAAACTCAGGACCGATTGAAATGTCTCTAATGGTTGTTATAGCAGAATCATTTTTACAACAACTGAAAGCTATTTTAATAGTGCAAAAAATTCACCAGTTGCTCCTAAAATATTGAAGCGTTAAGTAGTTGATCGTGATAGTCAAGCGAGATTTAAAGGCACAGATCAACAGGATAAATTCTTTAAAATTCTCCAACCTTAAAACCAAGAAATAAAATACATGGTTGATAACAAATGAACAGCAAAAGAGAACAACACTAAAGAAATAGATTTCTTAGAGGTAAAAATTATAAACACACAAAAGTGTTATTATGAGTTTAAAGTATTTAGCAAAGAAGCTATCAACAACGTTTAGATAAAACCGAGCTCCAACGTCAACCCGACAATCATATCCAGTGTCTTTAAAAGATTTTTATCCAGAGCTTTAAGAATCTGTACTCCAACTCACCTAAAAGAAGAAATGACATTTTTAATTGATTTCGGCACAATCGAAATCATCTTGTTGCACTTGCAGATTCTTAGAGAAAAAACCCAAATTCCACTAATATTACTGACATTCAAAAACCATATCAGTTTTAAGCTCCCCTGGATTCCCAAAGTGAGCCTTAAAATCAGACAGCAACTAAAATTGTTCAACACCACAAACAGTGTTCGTTTCTCCATCAAATTTAGAACGTATTTTATGCAACAATAAATCAAAACTTGCCCCTCAGAGCAACCCATGTGTTTACCAAATATCACGCTCCTGCAACAAAATATATATTGGTGAAACAAAAAAGAAAATAATAAAAAGTAGTATCGAACACGAACAAGACACAATGAATGGTAAATGGAATGCATTAGGAGCTACTGAACATTCAATAACGTGTCACGGAATCTGCAACTTGCTCAAACCGAAAACGCTAACTGTTATAACCGACTACCGTGAACGAAAAATTCGTGAATCAATAGAAATTAATTTTGCGCACACTAGATACCAAACCAACAAAGAATCCCCAATAGTAAACCGAGATACAGGTAAAAAAACTGCGCAAAATAGCTTGAGAACTCTTTACACAAATTTGCTGAAAAAGAATGAATAAATGACGTCAGTTTTACCCTACACTCATACCTTACAACGTCATCTTTTTACCGGATTTTGTATTTTTATATAGTTTGAAAACGACTGACTAGGCAGGCGGAATATCACACAGAAAATTTTTTAACTCGCATGGCGCCGTATTTTATGTTTTAAACCAAATATAAACTTTATCATAAATTGTTCCCTCATATATTTTGGAGAATAATAGGAGAAGGGAGATGAAGTAATACAGCAACTGTTTTTTTTTTAAAAACAGGTTTATAATTTGTTTTTAAAATCATTGTTATTGAATAAAGAGACCATTAAGATGAATAAATGTTTTTTTCCATGGATATATTTGATTTTAAATGGACTGTTGCCTTATTAAATTCATCCGTATTTATTTCTTTATCCTAATATACTTGTAAGCGTAGTTCAAGTAATCGTTAAAGCATTTGTCTACTTAGTTTTAGATGCCCAAATTCTCCCCTTCGTCAACAAAATATTTGTTAAAACTCTCGACACTCTTCTTGATGGCGCAATATTCATGTGGTTTAAATTTGGCTTCGTTCTTGCAAAGCGTAACATAACGTAAAGTAGCGTAAAAATATGGTGACAAAAAAAAAAGCACTTTTCGTAGAAATATTGGCCTTTTAAACTACCACACTTTCAAATTTTATTACATTAAATATAATAAAGTCCTAATATCGCATTTGATTTTTTACGTGTAAACGCAATTCATATATTAAATTTTCATTGGTTTTAATATTCAACTAAAAAAAATCTTACAAAGTTCCTAATATCATGTTTCTATAAATTATTCTTTTTTTTGAATTTTCATCATATATTCAATAAAAAATAAATTATTGGTGATTTTCCTGCAAAGGTTTTCTCGAAATATTTATTTTTACTGTTTCTTCAACTTTTTTTCATGGTAAAAATGCTGGATGATAAAATCTCCGCTTGCAAGAAAAAATTTGAGTGAAAAAAAATGGTCACACTAAAATCCCTTTTTTCAGCTTTTTACTTATTCTATTCACTGGCGTAAAGTTCAACTAGAAAGTGTTTTTCTGAAAAAGCTATGAAATGCATCCGTGTATAAGTTGTGTTTTTGGCGGTCTGTGAATTACTTAGTTAAAATACAACAAATACAAAAGTACAAGTTAAAGAAGAAATTATGCAATGTATAATTTCCAAAGTCAGAGTGGACCAACGCTGAAAATTTTTTTTGTTCCCACATAATGGTGATAATAATTTTCTCCGAGCAATATCACGTTAAACACTGTTGGAAAGCTTCTGAGGCTTGCTTTTTTGCTACAATCAAACCAAATGCCAGCTTGTCTTTTTTTTAGTGTTTTATAAATTTTCTGCCACTCTAGTTTTCAGCTTTATCTTCAACTTTAACTTCTAAACTTGAGTGTGTTGCAATATATCTTTAAAGGCCTTGATAAGCAATTTTTTCTTTGATGCAGAAATGTAATTATTACTTTAAATCGAAGGATGATCTAAGATGACAACGAAGTTCCCTCTTATGGCTAGAGTTAATTAGATTGTTTGCAGTTTTGCTACAAAACATCCAAATTAAGGGACAATAATTAAAT
>JAUZNK010047391.1:0-16368 GCA_035046665.1 Euphysa ruthae
TAGATATCCACTTTCTTTCTAGTACGTTGTTATTATCAGTGTATTTCCTCGCTAATAAATAATTATAACATCATTATTGAAATTATGAATTTAATTGTATAGATGTTGTCATATTAAGGTTAAAAGCGAAAGCATGACAAGCTTGTTGGCAAACCAAAGGTATATGGCATATGGTAATTGATGATAGAAAAAAACTGCAACACAATTCAACAAACATGAAATTTTTTTATGCTACCCCAGTGATTAATATACAATAAAGTTGTAGCTAGCTAAACAGAAATAAATTCTTAGTCTACAGTATTGAAACTACTTTTTGATTTGGTTTTGATCTATTGGGAGAATAGTTTATACAGAAAAAAAATTTTTTTATGGTGTATCTTATACATATAGTGAAATAAAAACTACAGTTTTTAATTAAAAATAAATTTCAATTTAAAATTAATTTAAATTAATTTATTGTTATTAAAACAATAAATATTTAAGGCCTTTAAGTTAAAATTTAACGTTTAAATTAAATTCTCTGTGGACAGTATTGAAGTTAGCTCCATGAAATTATTGTCTACAGTTCAAATATTATTAATAAAGAAATGGCAAGGCGAGACAAATTTTGAAAAAATAGGCATGAATTTCGCTTCAAAAATCGCCTCAATCATCACGAATTTTCTGTGGAGTCAGCAAAAAAAATTCCTTACTATAGAGAATTTTTTGCGTCACTGCCAAATTAGCTCCAGCTGTAGAGTTCGTTGCGCTCGCTTTTCTGCTTTAGCAATAAAAATTCCGGTCGAATTTTCTTAAACACCTATTGTATTAATGCGAAAGCAAAAAAGCGAGGGTAACGAGCTTTGCAGCTGGAGCTCATTTGGCAACAACGCGAAAAATTTCCTATAGTAAAGAAAATTATTTTTTGCTAAATCCGCACATTTTTGAGGCAAAATTCCATCTTAAATTCTGTTCTAAATTGGGGCCAAAATTCGTGCCTATTTTTTCATATTTTATTTCGCCTTCCAATTTTTTTATTAATAATATCTGAACAGTAGAGAATAAACCATTCGAGAGAATAAGATATAATATCTTTGTAGTTAGTTAACAAATCAAAATTAAATTCAATACTGTCCACAGAGAATTTTACTTAAAAGTTTAAAAAAAGTATCGTTAAAATTCCATTCGGATTTAAACATAAAATTGTTTAAATATTTTATCTCGCGTCTTTAAACACAGGCAGTCGCTTCATAAACTATTATAAAAAACCGTAAGTTGAATTTAAATTCATTTAAATTGAAATAAATCTTTAATTAAAAGCAATATTTTTATTTCACTATGTATGTGATATATACCATAGAATCATTCTTTTTTTGTATAAACTATTCTTCCATTAAATCAAAACCAAATCTGAAGTAATTTTTCGAAAGAAAATTTAATTTCTATTTAACTGCAGCTTTATTGTATATCAAGCGCTGGTAGTGTTAGAAAATGTGTTGTTTGTTGAATTTTGTTGCAGTTTTATTCTATCATCAATTACCATACACCGTTTTTATCTTTGGCTTGCCAAAAAGCTTGCCATGCTTTCGCAAACCTTTAATCTTCATTTTTAAATTTAATTTCAAGTATTTAAACAAAAGTGGGTATTTTATTAAAATAAGTGAAATTTAAGTTAATTTAAAATTGAAATATAGTTTTGATCAAAAACAATATTTTTTATTTTTCTATAACTGTCTACGATTTATGTAAACCATATACCATTAATTCTTTTTATAGCCTATTCTACATTAAAACCGAATCAAAATTAATTTCAATACTGTTGACAGAGAATTTATTTATATTTACAGCTTTATTGTATGTATACTAGCAGACCTTGGGTCCTCCAGGCCCGATCTGCTAGGTTTGCCTTCGGCCCTTATTGTTATGTATTAGTAAAATTTTCTTGCGCACAGGACTATGGATAATAGAAATGTATTTCAACATAACTAATTTAAATAATGTCTTTTGTTTAATTTAAATCACAATAATTTGATATGAAAAACATTTTTACAAATGTGCAAAAGAGTAAGAAAACAAATTATAAACCTTCATACGAAAAATTTAAAAAAATTAAATTATTTAGGTTACCATGTCGAATTTTCAATGAAAAAAAAAAAAATTCTCAACATTTTCAAAAATTTTTTTTTTTTTTTTATGATACTCCCTGGATTGTTTCGGTCCTCTCCCGGAAAGTTTCAGACTCGTAGCATACCTTAAGGAAGACTATACACCGATCAACAAGCAAACCAGTCAGAATACCAATAATGAACCCAATTTGAAAGTTGATAAGAGAGGTAGTTAGCAAACCAATTACTATTCAAATCTCTGTTCTATTAAAAAAACCGGTTCTTTAAGCATGAGCAAAAGACCATCTATTATTTTAAATAAAAAATTAAAAAGATGTGTTACTTTAGTTTTTTCATCATTGGAATAAATACAAAAATATAAAAAATATAAAAATCAACTGAAGCACCATTTTATGACTTCTTTCTCGGGTTTGTTGCAAAAACCAAACACTTGACTGCTTTCACTTATCTGAGCTGATAACTTTTAAAAATCCTTTTTCAAAATAACTTTCCTTTCTCAACCACTACAACATGTAAAACTGTTTATAACTATTTTGTCTCAGACCCGTCGTTTAACCATTTTTTGTCTGTCTGTTACACTTATATAAGCAGATTTGGCTATAAAAACTGTCTATATAACAAAAAACAACAGATACGAAATTAAAAGTTACAAAATGCAAAGTTTAAACAATTTTTTTTTTTGGCGTTGTACTTACTAACAGGGAAGTGCCGAATATTTTGCTACTTATATAAAAAGTGTATTTACCTGATAAGTATTGTTCAAAAAGGTCACTTCCTTCTACGTAATGTTCACTTTTTCTAATAGCATTGTCGAGTTCAAACGTATTGTCTAATAAACATCGTGCAATAGATAGTGTTCAATGCATAGATTCGCTTAGAATATTATCATGCATTTGTTAACAAAGATCACTTGTGATTCAGTTTTTAAATAATAATTTAAAACTACATTTTTACGCAGTCAGAATATACATTGAGTTCAGTTAGACTATTTTTAGTATTGTAATATTGCAATTGCTTCAAATTAACTTAGTGGTAGAAAGTACTTATCAAGTTTCGATAGGACATACGTCATTTTTACGTCATAGTTTTCGATATTTGTTCATGATTATTTTTGCATAAAGTTTTAACAACTACAGAAGAAGCGTAAAACTTTCGTGCTTCAGCTATTTTCTAATCAGTAATTGTAATATAAGTGTCAAACTCCAGTGTGAGTCACATATTGGTAAAGCCTAATTTCGAAAGCTTGATTCCTATAAGAAACCAAAAGGTTTTTATAGTTCATAGTATCAAGAGACACACCTATAATTTGTGGGATCAATTAATGTTGGGTTAGCACCAACAACAAATTAGTAGGTAAATTGAATTATCTTGGGATTTTATGTAATTTGGGTTATGAAAGTACCTGCTTCGTCTTTTTAAACTCATTGAAACTTAGCTGCTACAAATAAAATTCAAACCGAAATTTGATTCACTACAAAAAAATTACTAGTTAAAAAAAAAACATCAACTTTTTGGAAAAATTACCGGATTTCACGCTTATAAATGAGAAAGATATAATTGCGGTCTTTATACCATTGCTGCAACCACCTCTTGGCATCGCTGGCCTATATTTTAAGCGACCACCTATCTGAGTAATATCATAAATAACAACAGTTTTATCAGGGTTCTTCATTTTCATCTTACGCATCGCACGAAATTTTTTAAAAGCAGTATTAGTTCCAAAATATGCTGTATTCGAGATGTTTTTTTTTCTTTGTTGAATAAATTTATAGTATATTTATTTTACGACTTTACCATTGAAACTACAAGAGAGAAAGTTAATGCTTTTTTAGAGTTTTAGAATATCTTAATTTTCGTTTGACTTTTCTGATTGAGGTTTATGAATTATGAATTTCTTACGACAATACTGATTCCTTGCACAATTGTTGTCAATATAGACAAATTTAAGTGTAAATCCAAATACGCCATACTTATTGATGCAATATTTCTTTACCAAATCGTAGTAAAAATAAAGAAATAAAAGGGAGGAATTAATCGAATCTATCATCAATAGCCTTAAATTCAGCTGAACATGAGTATAATGCTGTGAATTTTATACACTAATGTGACGCACAAACATTCTAGCTTTTTTTAAACTTAAACACAATTTGCTTACTTTAATAAAAATACTATCTGAAAACTTACTTCCTATTGTATTTGTTTACAAAATCATCTAAAAAACATACTTTTAACAAGAACTAATTTTCCTTTTATTATGTTCACCTATCACAATTAGTTTTTGCATATTTCAAAAACTTTACCCAAAAACCAGTGGTTGTTATGTAAAATTACCGAAGAATATAAAAATTTTCTTTATTATTGTTCTATTTCCCACCGTTAATTAAATTTTAAAGTAATTAAATAAAATATTTGTTACACAAAGTTACCCAAATAACCGCTTTTTGATGGTAAATGTGACCATGGATTACTCATAGCTCCCAGTCTCTTAAATTTCCCTTAACATTTACATACCATTTTTTATAAGTCAGAAATTTTTTTTAAATCTGTTGTATTACAAGCGGTTCTTAGACCCGATCTGTCCGTTTTTTATATTTGGAATACGGTTAAACGGCCAAGAATTTGAAAAAATCAGAGAAAAATCAAACTCTTCTAATTTTTGAAAATCTAAAAAAAAAAAATAACATCTCAAATTTTTCGAAATTTTCCAAAAAAATCAAATTTATTCAATGGAAAAATCAATCGAAAAATCAATTAATCGAAAAATCAAACCAAAAATCTAAAAATCTAAAAAAAAAAAAAAAAATCTCAAACTTTTCGAAATTTTCTTTTCTATGGCACTGCTTAGGTCATTCCGGCCAAAAAATCTAATATCATCATTGGGTGTATTTATCGTCACCCGAATATATCTATTGAAAAATTCATTGTTCTTCACCTAACACTTTTCCTTCAAAAGTTATCTCATGCAAATAAAAGTATATTCATAATTGGATATGCTAATATTAACTTTCCAAAAAGTGATTCTAACAAAGAAATATTTGAATGCTTTAGTTCATCAGATTCTTGCAATTTTCTACCAGATATTTCTTTTCCTTCCCGTACAACAAATTGATCAAAAACTCTTATTAATAATATTTTCAAAAACTCCATAAGCTCAAATATTATATCTGGAAATTTTACCTCATCCATACCTTACTATTTGCTTCAGTTAATACTTTTCTCCAACATGAATAAAAAATTTGTACCTTGTAAACATAACATATAACATATCATCGAAGAGACATATCTAAGATGGGCAGTGAAAAATTTTTTCTTAAATTCCAAATTATTAAATGGGACACTGTTATTGATATAGGTAAGAAATATCTCAATGCTGTATTTTACTTTTTCTATCAAAAATTCAAATGTTTGCTTGATGAGTATGCTCCTATCAAAAAATCAGTGCAAAGGACTTCAAACACCGTTTTAAACCCTGGATAACCATGTTATAATTAACTTAATCAAACATCGTATCAAAATTCAACGAAAAATAAATTAACAAAGCAAAGGACCCAAAATTAAAATCTATGTTGGAGACTGAGCTTAAAACACTCAGAAATTTAATCCTCTCTATTACCAGACAGAGTAACAAAATCATCTTTTTAACTATTTTTCCAAAAACATACAATACCTAAAGCAAACATGGAAAGGTATTAAAAACCTCATTAACCTAAGCGATCATATACAAACTCACCCTTTTTGTGCCATTAGTGATAACAAAACTATTACTGATACGGAAATCAAAGCCAATCAATTATTTAGTATGTATTTTAGCTACATTGTGGAGAAAATCCAAAAAAGATATTCATTTACATCAAACTCCTTTATTATTTCACCTGCAATCAACTCTAAAATACAAGACCTAACTTGCTGGCTTAAAGTAATCAAATCAGTAAGATCTAATAGCATTCCCACTAAAATTTTACATATATTAAATAATGAAATATCTCCTTTACTTGCTAAACTCGATGTTGTATAATAAACGCAACGAAAGAGTCGAGTAGCAATTTTTATGCTACTAATTTTTTAGCGTAGGAGTTTTACAAACAGTGAAACCGTTAATCTACTAATTGATATAGAAGGCTAAATAAAATTTTGAATACACTCCAACTGTTTCTTCATGTGGAGGTATTCTTTTAAAAATTTCAAGACAATTACATTATAAGCCAAGACATGACTTAGTAATGTATAAATCTTCTGGAATCTGTATTTATTGAAATAATTTCTCCTAAAAAACCTGATAGCAATATAGAATGTATTTACAGACATCCATGCATGTCAATGAACGAATTCAATAATTGTCAGGTCAAGAAAGTCAATTGATAATATCTTTTCTAATTGCACTGACAAGAAAATAAATTCTAGTAACTTAAGGTGGTCACAATTATAACCTAAATCTTTGAAACACATGAAGAGATTCATTTTTCGTGTTTAACAAACAACTATTACATACAACAAATATCTGAGAATATTGTTTTGGTCATTTTCCCAAATTTGCCTCACTTATCCAGAAAAAATGTGCTTTTTTTCGGTGAAAACTGCCAAAAAAATATCTCAACAACGAAATTTTTTTATATATTGAAATTTGCAAGGAATATAATACGATGTGTAGGAAATTAAATATTATCTATAAGAAAATACTACAAATGGTAACATTGTCTCATTAAGTCCAGAATGTTTGAAACTTGAAACATTTCGTGATGAAAAAATTGTCAGAAAGCTTTTGTCATGGAGAAAAGTCAAACGCACTCATCGTTACATTAAATTAACTACATTCTTCTTTCATCCACGAACTTTTATTCCCGTCAATGTGTAAATAAAGACTTCCGTGCGTGGAATATGATAGCTTGTTCTTTTTCTTTAATTTTTACGAAACCTTTAGCGAAGTTGATAGCATTTTTAAGAGAGTTTCAGTGATAGAAGGGTAAAAATCTTTTACATCGAAGGAAATATTAGTTTGTGTTGTTTTTTTGTCTGGAATATTTTTAAATCATGTGAATACTTCAGCAGTATTTTTCCACTGGTTGAGTTTTAGCGTTGTTTTGAGATGTTTGTTTACTTTTTTAAAATAACCATTTCCAGTTCATTTTTAGCAAGGTTTATTAAACTCACAGTAGGGTTATTTAAGTTTTTTTTTTACGATCTTTTAGAGTGATGAAAGAAAGAGTTTTTGCGTTAATTTCAATACGCTCGAGTATCGAGTCATCTTCGAGTATGATTTTACCGTTTTTGTTTATAATACTTTATAAATTGTTGTTGGTTTTTTTATATTTTGAAGTTATTGAATCATGGAGCTACTTTTCGTATTCTTCTTTGCTTAGTTTATATAAATTGCTCGTTAACACGCTTCGGGATTGCTTGATTATGTTCATGTTTTGTTTTAAAATGTGTTCAAATGAATTCTGAGTATCACGGAAAGTAATAATATTTCATATTAAGTCTAGCAGTTTTTTTTTTTTTTTTTTTTTCAACGATTTTGGAGAGTTTGAACCTTTTAAACCGTACCTTTCTTTGTTCGTTGCTTCTGAATGTTTGCTCTCGAAAACTGTAGCTTTCCAGCTTAGTTTCTTCATGAATGCTTCACTTTTTCCAATCGATGTTGTAAGTTAAGGTCTTCTGTTTGGAATCGGGATATTCTTTACAGATTATTTCAGGTTTCTTTTCTCCATTGTTTCGAAGAATCCTAGAGTGTTCAACAACTTTACTTGGAGCGATATAGTGTATAATCTGTATGATTTCTTCTTTGTGATTAAAATAACAACCGTAAAACAAATATAAAACTCATTGCAACTACAATAACAAAACAAATTGTCCACTAAACAACCATTGTCTCGTCAAAAGAATAATATACATAGCCAAATTTACTCCAAGCAACCCAATCAACAACGGAAATGTTTATATAGGTCTGTGAAAACATCATTTAAACTTAGTTTCTCGAACCATTTCTCTTCTTTCAAAAACCAAATACATAGAAAAAAAACCGGACTGTCCAAAGAAGTATGGAAGTTAAAAGAAGCAAACAAATATTATACAATCAAATGGGAAAGATTAAAAAAGTGCAAACCGTACAACTAAACCACGAAATCCTGCTATCCATATTTAAATGAAAAGTTTGAGATAAGGTTTTATAAGCATACCAATTTACTAAATAAACGTATTGAAATTTGTGTTATTCTAGTTTCAGTAAAGAAATTAGAAATTGAAGATGGAAGATTGTGGTTGATAGAATTGGCGACAAAAAGAAGATTTGCTATTTTTACCATGAATGACAATTGTGGAATTAAATATCTAAATGGTTGAAAGTTTATAATGCGAATAGATTGACGTTGAACTGAAAGTATTTTGACGATTTCCTTTTTGTCCCCAGACTTGACAGTAGTAATTTAGATGAGAACAGAATATAGAGTAATTTATACTTTATTGTGTAGGTTTATCGAAAAACTAATGTATTTAATATACCATACTATCTGATCTAATAAATTTTATTCTAAGTTTATCTATTTGAAACCACGCATGATTTTAATCTATTAAAACACCGAAGTACTTTACAAATTTAAAAGGATGCATGTCTTTTAATCATTTATTTTGGCTTTGATTGCATTGTTTATTCATATATATTATATATTATTAAATATGCTATCTAAACTTAGTCTAATAATTTTACTGGGAATAGGTTATGGTTTCCAAAATACGCCAGAATTATGACCCAATTTGTGATCAAACTTTTTTTTTAAACACTCTCATGGGACATTTCACATCAAGTAATCCAGGTCATGTCACAAAAAAATAAGATAAACAACTGTTGTTGGTTGAATAATTTTTCGCGTTTGAAATTCTACTAAAAATTAATAGGGCAGCATTTTGAAGGACAAGGAATTCAAAAATGACAGTAAATATAAGTAAATATAAACCAACACAAAAAATGTTATGACTATCTAAAGAAGATTATCAATATTTTTATTAAAAAACAAAAAAATTTATACTCTCAAAAAAGTAATTCTGCCTATAAATCTTCCTGAAATCTTCTCTGTTTCTTAAAGCTACATATATCGATGTACATTTCTACAAAGTTTCATTTATTTTCTCCCGAATATTTGTGCTTTAGTGGTAAATGAGATTTTTAAGATATTAAACTTCGTGTCACCATTTCAATTAATTAATATATTAATAATTAATTTATTAAGATAAATTAATAACTTATCTTTAGATGAATTTATTTCATTACATAAAGAGCGTTTTTGAATTCTAAATACATGTGCATACTTTGCCACCATATTTGTTGATAAATTTCCACATGAAGAAGGATATCACAAGGGGTTTGTATTTTACACCGTTTTTGCTGATGTTTTTCAGCAAGGAAATGACATCAAAAGTTGTGTTTTTATTTTATTCATTAAATATTTCACCTTAATTTTTCTAAATTTTAAATCCTTACAGAAGATTTTTTTAGTTTACATTGTTATTCATATTAAAATGAAATAATGGATGTAGAAGGTTGCAGTAGAGCATTGGAAAATTGTTGATGTGAATTGTAAGTTTGGCAGAGAATTATTTGACTTAAACAAACTTTTACCTGATGAAAATGAAGAATTAGTATGGTGTTTATTAGATAAAATAGAAGAATGCGAATACATTTTCTTTGACCATCAAGAACGTTTTGGAGATTTCAAGAATAATGTTAGAAACTACTATTGATACAGAATACGACCCCTCATCTAATGACGAATCTGAAGAACCAAAAAAAATAAACTAAATGTTAGGTTACAGAAAATGGGAATAACACCTGATAAATTGCAAGAAATGAACGCAAACTTAAAGCTCAACAAAAGTTGGACAAAGTTACGAAAAAGTCACGCCAGCAAATTAATTATTGTCTTGGAGTTGGTTGCTTCAGAAGAACCTGTTCCATGACATGAAAACCATGATTTTAATAGTATAGATACTGATAAAAAAGAAAAACTAATCACATCCAACTATCGAAGAAAAATACAGCTATAGCATTGATACCTCCTTCGTGAAGCAGAGAATGACAAATTAGTAGTAGCAGGAATTGAGTGTTTGTGAAGAGAACATTAAAAAATACTAAGTTCTTTAATATTAGAAAAGAAGAATATATATTTTATAATATTTTTAGGTTAGGTATTATTTATTGCTAAACAAAAATATTCTAATAATTAAAATGGTGAAATCCTTTTTTTGTGTTATTAGGCCGTTGGCTGGCTATTCTGCTTCTTTTGTTTCGCACACCCTTTCTGGTTTCTTGATTTTTTGTTGAATTAATTATATAAATATAAGGAGCTGATAAAAAAAAATCATTTTTGTCACTTAGACTTGTTGTAGTTCGGCTGGAAAAGGCCTAGGTACAAATTATGACGTCATAAAAGAAAAAAATTTTTTAGCTGAAAAAAATTTTTAAGTGATATTTTTCTTGCTCAAAATTTTCTGCTGTTTCCTATAGCGATTTTATGCCTAAAGTTAATAGTTTTTGAGTTATGAGAAAATTTAAGAATTATATATATATATATATATAATCTAAAAAATTGCATAATACGACAACCTCTCTGGGGTGAAAAACTCAGGCAAGAAGAGCAATATCTCTCGCAGCTCCATCATGTAACTGGAAAGGTAGCTAACAAACGAAGTGCAACAGGTATGTTAGAAAAATTGTTAGCATAAGGAAGAGACTTGAGGGTTAAATTGACATCACATGGTAAAGGCTGATTAGTTGAGGTCCGGTACTTTTCCCACAAACCACCTCCTGCTTAAACGCTAAAGGATTGAGAAAGCCTTCATAGTAGAAACTAGCAAAAAATTTATATTTTTCCGACCATGTAGTTTCTCCAGTAGGGATTTTCAATGAAATAACAATTTTTTCAGGGAGTATACTTAGAGCATAAACTAAAGTCAAGTTATTAACAACACTAAGTGATTATACACCCTTAATATATTCATAATTACTCTCTGCTGGATGATTATCACGGTAGCGTTGTTTTGTTAATGACTTTCTTCTACTCTCTCCAATTGCAATTTATCTGCAATTAGTTTAGCTTCATTGTACGTTTTATTGTGAAAATTATCAATACTGTTTTTCCTCACGATATTTTAGTCATTTAAAGCATTGACTAGGCTTATACCAAACTGGATGTCAATGCTATTAAACTACAAAATCTTTCTGACAACATGAGTTTCATCAAAAACAGACCGTGTAACTACTAAAGAAATAATAAAGCTGAAGGTGTTGAGGAAACGTAAAAAAGACAAATTTTTTTATGAATATTTGGTAAAAAATTTTCGGTCATTGCTGATTGTTTCAAGAACTGCAACTATAAGTGCGTACATCTTTTGAAACGTGTGTAAACCAACTATTGGTTCCAGCAATCGGGTTCGACATAGATATTTTAACCTTATTTTTCCTTTCTTCAGGATGGTGTTCAGAAATCATTGAGTTTAAAACACTGATTCTCTTGATAGAAATTTCTTACTAATTGAACAATACAAGAGTTACACGCAGCTAAATTAAGTTCATGGCTATGGCTATGAGTATATTTTTTGTTTAAATTTAAAATCCTTGCAGCTAATCTTTTTTAGTTCCAGCGAAAGCTCCAGCATCATCATCCTTGGCCTCGACAGTTATTGATATCTAGATCAAGTGATGCAAGAATATTTAAAATACAACTGAAAGACTTTCGCCATCTAACCCCTTATCATTGTAATATTATCACTGTCTACATAACGCAAAACTAAAGAAATTTGTGATTTGCTTGAGAAGTCAATAACTTCATCAGACAAAACTAAAAAAAAACTTTTTATACTTGAAACAATTTTATCAGAATTTACTTCTCCGTAACAAAATATCGATTCATTTTGTATGGTCTTTGAAAGATAAGAAGCGTTTTTCTTGTGAGATTTTAAATGGTTTTCTAAAACTTTTTCCCAACCCCTAACTTGGTATTAATTAACACTATGATGTTTCCGACATTACCAGAAGTACTAAAATGGCCAACTTCTGGTTGATAAGTGGAACCATCATTGTGACCTCCTAAAGCCAGAGGTTGACGAAAACATACATTTGTAATGAGAAAAAGCGACTTCTCTTGGCACATGTTTTTCCGATAATTAAGATTTTTTAATTGATCAGAAAAAGTAGAAATGTCAGGTAAAAGTTGATTTAATACAATAGCTTCAAATTTAATCTCCTCGAGTCTCACTAGATCACTAACATCTTCATGTTTCGGCTTTACACCAACATCAGTTGTCTCTGTAATATGTTCCGTATAGTTTGGAAAAGAAACTAATACTTGGTTTTGGTTGCTATGGAAACCAAGTCAAACTTCAACTTTTTAGCTGGTAACTGAGGTAAAGCTGAAAGGCGCTTGCTTGAACACATTTTAGCATTAAAAACAAAATATTGGTACAAAATGGTTGGACACAAAATGCATACCAACTGAAAGATTTCTATCACAACAACACATAATATTATTCGTAGCTTTTTTTGTTTTAACACGTTACTTCGTGGATATACGAAACGGTTAAAAATATAAAAACAACGCTTTGGACCAAAGTCAGGGTAATGACAATAAATGTGTAAAGAAGTGACTGATGACAATCCTAAGACACACATTATAGATGAAAACTTATTAGCAAAACAATTATGAGTAGCTTCACTGCAAATATAACCTTCGTCTTTAAGCAAACCTTTATCAACAGCTGACAAAAACAATGTGAATTACAAAACACTTTTTAAATACAAAAAAAACCTCTACTGCTGAAAATTTCCTCAAAAACAACTCGATTGAAGTAAGAACTCGAAGAATATCAACTAGTGAATTGTTTCCAACCAGAAATGGTTCTGAGGTTGAACGAATGTCTACCATTATGGAGAACCACAGTTTTTTTACGATAATTTAATGTTAACTCCAGCAGTCTATAGTATGTGTAACAACTTTCTATTTAACTTTAGCTGGCTATCTCTTTTGTTGTTAGAACAAGTATTGAATTTTCTTTCCTTAATTCAATGGTATTATGTTGCTATAATAGTGTTATGTTGCTATAAACTTAATTTAACTTAATTTAAGACAGATTAACTGAATATAATAGCAAAATTCCTAAAACTGGACCGATCGATATCAGACTTATTGTTTGTTTATTTATTTATTTATTTATTTATTGTTGCTAATCTTTAAAAAAAAAGAAGAACGACTTTTTAAATTTTTTAAATAATTTTTTTTTACTAAACATTAAAAAGAAAAAATAAAGAAATAGAAATAACTTACTGCAGTGACACGAGCTTGTTGGATCTTGCATTTTTACTTATAAAAGCATCAGCATTAAAATTTCGGTTGAGATTTTTGGTAAAAACCAAAGATTCAATTTCTTTATCTGTCAAAAAAGTACTAGAAAACTTGGTCTAAAAGTCAAACAAAACTCCTAGACCTTGATTTTCACATTGAACTTCCAGAAAGTTAGCAAGGTGCTAGAATCCAAATTTCAGATTTCAAAGTTCACGATTCCTTAAAGCGATGTTTTTAATTTATTAACCGATCTTTATCTAAATCTCTACAGCGTGGTTATGATGAATTTGACATCAACGTTACCAGATCACATTAAAACAACTTTGTACTTAGGCATGCTTAGGCGAATGGCTTCCATTTAGCAAATTCATGCCCGGGTTTAATTAGTCCAAAATGTTTTTCGCGTACTTTTGGAGAAGCAAAGTTCGACGTTGGAAGAGTTGCACTTAAGAATTCCACCCGTGAATCTTGTTGGTATCTTTACCCTCCTAATCTTTACAGGCATTACTGCCCACTAAAGATCAACAAACACCACAACGTTTTCCACAACACCTTTTAAATTCCCCAACAGCACTATCCACAGAAATTTTGACTCTAACTAGCCGGTTTTTAAGACTTTTACCCCTTCTAAACCAGACAATGGGAAATTTTTAGAAAAATTTTTGATGCTCTTGATATGGCATGTGCAGCAGGTGAATGTTTTTAAGTACCTTTTTTAATTTAGCAAATGCAAGATTGAAGAAAAAATTCATAACTAACCTTTTATCCCGGTGAAGTATAGTCTTCGGTGCTAGCGAATCGTTCCTAGTAAATTTTCTGGCTCATAGTATCTCATCTCTTACCATTTTTATATTATACCCCCTATCAAATAACCAAGCCTCCAAGTCGTTAAAACTTCGATCAAAAGTTATTGGCTCAGAACAAATACGGTTTAGCCGTAGAATTTTATTAAAATTTATTGACATTTTGGAATGGTAAAAATGGCATGAAGAAGCTTCAAGGTACTGATGTGCATCTGTCGGCTTATCGAATAAATCTTTAATGAGCCTTTGGCTATCCCGAGTAACTTCAACATTCAACAAAAAATTAATCTTTTCAGTTGAGAAGTCGGAAGTTAATTTAATAGTAGGATGAAAGCTACTGACAGACTCTAAAATAGATTTAAGTCTTTCTTCCCCGTTTTGTCAAATTATAAACTCATCGTCTATGTAGTGCCACCATATAAAAAGTTTTTCAGTGGCTGCCGCAGAGATCTTTTATTCAAGGGCAGCCATAAATAACAAAATGTATCTTGGCGCCATTTTAATCCCAATCGCTTTACCTCTTGTGTTGCTTAAAAAACCAATTATCATGTTCGAAGTGATTGTTTTTCAGAATACATTTCACCAACTCCAAGAGGCTTTCTGTGAAGACAGATTTACCCTCACATTTATTTAAAGCTTCTTTAACAGCCTCGAGGTCTTCTTCATGTGGGACATTAGGATAGAGACCTACAACATCAATAATACGTAAAATAAAATCTTCTTTTAGAAAAGAAAGAGCGCTTAATTTCCTGAATAAATCATTAGTGTTCTGTATATAGGAGTTAACTTTTTTAGCCTATAACTGGGAGGCTAAGAGCGTCTTGCTGACGCTTATGGATTTTAGGTAGTAAATAAAAGCACGTTACCCTAGGATTATTGATCATAAAATAATCCATAGTTTCACTGCTAAAACTTCCTCTCATCATAAAATTTGTGAGTTGATACTTGATTATTTTAATCAACGGCTGAACAATTTCTCCAGTAATCACTTTGTATAGGTTTTTATCACTCAACTGGTTTTCACACCATTTAAGGTAATCATCCTAACTCCATACAACCACCACAGAACCCTTATTCGCCTACTTTATAATGCCAAATTTCTATCAGAAAGATTAACAACATCTTTACTAACAAATTTCAACAACACCTATATAAAATCCAGCTTTATTCTCATTGCTGTTATTATCTATATTAAAAATATTGGCTTCATGAGGGATATCAAGTGGATTATATAACGAATGTGACGAATTATGTTAACTCAAATGCTAGTTACAAATATCAGAAAAATTGGTTAGAACAAAAGACTTAAATTTGTTAAAAAATTAAAATGCCTTTCTTTGGATTGCTTAATATTTTGCTTAATAATTTTGCTTAATATTTCTTTTGGATTGTTTAATATTTCTACTAGTAAGTTTTTTGAGATTCTATTTTTTTCGTTTGATAATGCTAGATATTTCCTCTTACAAATATTTTAAAATTTTGAGTAGCACTAAATTATTTAACAGTTGTTTAAAAATTATTATTCAACAATTTGCGTTATGAAATTAGATTACAATATAAAAAAATGGAGTTTGTTAGTATTTTAAAATAATATCTTAGCACTCCTAAATCAGTAAATATGCCAGTGTCATTTTTATTCTCTGATTAGTTTATTACTGTGTCCCATTGCGTCACTGTGGTCATTTTAAATAGCATAAATTTTGCTTCTCTTGATTTTAAATTTATTGCTCCATCGTTTTTTGTGGATAATTCTCTGTTCAATAATTCGGGTTCTTTTAAATTATATACTTATATATCCTGTGGGAAAAATTAGAACTCTATCGGTTAAAATTAAAAGCTATATATAAACTTGAAAGTTGTTAAAAATGACTGGCGACTAAAAATAATTACAGTTATTAATAACTTGATAAAAAACTTCACTTTTGACGATAAACGTATTTATTTATTTATTTATGAGAAAATGTTCAACATCTAATCGCTGATGTCGTTAAATTTGAAACTGTTCTATTGCTGACGTCAATGTTTCCCCATCACTTAAGTTTAGGTGATGAAACAATTTCAAATTTAACGGTTAATAATATTTCAGATTGAACAATGACATCAGCGATTAGATGTTGAAAATTTTCTCATAAA
>JAUZNK010047402.1:0-33147 GCA_035046665.1 Euphysa ruthae
ATAAATTATGTAAATGACTTCATCGGTTGCGCTGCATATAACCCTATTATTGGTTTCAATGGAAATTACCAACTAAAACTCACACAGATTGTTCAATATGGTAAATTTTGTTTATGTATTTTTTTAGCATATTTGTTTCAGCAACTTTCAAAACCGGGATGCTTTGAATGCTTTCATAATCAAGCTTGTGGCAAACCTTCATTAGTTAAACAGTTTTTAACATGAATGATTGTTAATATTTTTAACATATATAAAATGGCTGTGAAGCTTAGGGCTGTATAAACTTTAGATTTTTTATAACAGCTTTTCAGATGGTAAAGAAATAGCCAGAAAAATGGTAAATAATAATGCAGTATCTGAAAATATTTAGAATTGTTTTTAATAATCAACTTTTCATCAAGCTACAACAAAAATTCAAACTTATTATTTTATTTTTTATTTTTATTCTGTAATATATATAATAATCTTTGAAAGGCAGATCAAAGTATTCTGATTAGTTAATCTTAATAGAAAATAAAAGAATTTAGATAACATGTCAAATGTAAATAAATAGGCAATAATAATATGACATGGTTCTTTGCTGAAACTAGTCAGTTTGGAAACAAGCTGCCAATCATCGTTAATAATGGGGCAAAAATTACTTAGTTATGGAGGTACCTATACTGTTATAATCTGAAAATTCTTTTAAAAATAACTCTTGGTTAAAATTCTGAAAAACTTTATTCAAGTTTTTTTAATTTAAGTTCTTTTAAATAATTTATTTGTTTTGCAATATGCTTTTTTGATATTTATTATTTATGTGAAATATTTTTTTACCAAGATATTTTGTTAATATTTTAGCTAAACCAGTAATTTCTAAAATAATCTTTATTTACGAAACAAGAAATTCTATTATTGTACGTTGGCATGTTAAACCTATTGGTATAAGTAACAAAGTTGATTTGAGGAAAGGAGCTGAAGTTATTGGAACTAATACTACATCGAAACTTTCTTACAAATTCACTGGTATTAATCCATCTGTTATTTATACGTTTACTGTGACAACTGAAAGTTATGATGGACAGTTTAGTGATCCATTCTCTTTTACTATGAAAGGTAATAATTTTACATCATATTACTAAAGCTATTATTAAAGGGATCCCAAAGTTCTCAGACATGTCAAAGTTATCTGAAGATATAAATTTAAAAAAAATAATGATATAAACCATTCTTACCAATTATAAATATACACACAACAGCATCAAGATTTTTGTTTCGTAAAACATCCACCATTATCCGTTTTCCTATTTAAGGAAACATAAACATTTTTTAGCAAGGAATGTTTATGTTGTGCTGTAATAAAAAAACTTTCTGAAGGTACGTTTTCTTGATTTTTTGTTTTTAGTTTTCATTAAAAAATAATTTTTTAATAAAAAATATGTTACAAAGTCGCATTTTAAAAACTTTGTTTTTCACTTTTTAAATTATATTATTCGTTAGATCTATAATACATAACGTGTCTCTTATGTCTATATATATTTTCCTTTATTTTGTTATGGGAATTGGATAATTAGCCGTAAATATCAAGAAAGGGTCTATACATAAAAATGTTATAATGTTGTTATAGAGAAATTTGAAATGATTATACAGAAGTATCCTTTACTGTTGAGATTTTTATCCAACTATTTTAACACTTATTTTCATTAAAAATTTTATTTTGGGATTTTATTTTTCGATATACTGCATAAGGTAGTTCACGTGGCAAACATACCAAAAATTAGGAGGGCACAACAGGAAAGTAATTCCAGCATATGTTGTCTTGGCCATTAAGCGAAAATATTTAGAGGCAAATGGTATTTACGTAAATTTTGATGGCGACCATGATGGTGCAGATGATTTAAACCAAGACAGAAGAAGCTTGCAGAAGCTTGGGGATATATGGGAAATTTTACTTAAAAAAAATTGTTGTGTTATATTTTCTCAACTTTATTTGGGCTGCGATATATCTTCCTATTTTCTCTATATACATAAAACTAAGTATCTGTGTATGTATCTATGTTCCACTACTTTATACTGGGGATGGCAACGAGTCTGAAGCTTTTTGGGAAGGATCGGAACAACCCAAATTCTATAAAATTTTCTTGGTTTTGTCTGGAACCGCAAAATTAAATTTCTGCGAAAAATTCTGTTAGGAGAAAATTAACTAAATTAATTGATTATTACTATTTTTATAGACTAATATCAGTTTTTGAGTAAATATATTTGGCAAACTGCAAAATTAAAATACTGCAATAAAAAAAAAAAAATTTAATATCGAAGAGCCGTGTAAATAAATTGCTGCGAAATACAATTATTTTGCAATTTTAGGCCAGCCGCAAAAAATAACCCTATACACAATTTTTCTTTTTAACAGAGTTACACCTGGTAAGGTTTCTGATTTTAGCGGTAGGTCTTTTCTAAAGTGACTTTTTTTTGTTATAAAAGAAAAAAATTTATTTCAATTCACTGAAGGACCAGGCTTAACTCAACTTAACAGGCTTTAATTTAAGTTTAATTTAATCAACATTTTTAGAAAGTTGCCAAATTTTCTGTCTGCGAAAATCTCTTCCTTTAAATGGAGTTTGTGTATTTAATTTTTTCTTGCTTATATCTCCAGGGAGTCATTATAGTTTGATTTTTAAATTACTCAAATAGTTAGTTGGGATGTATTTTTAGCCGTCACAAGAAAATTCATAACTTTTAGCATATTTTTTTGTATTATCAAATATTAAAAATTAATAATTATAAATAAAATGTTACTTAACATCTCTAGGTTCTTATCGAATTTTTTAGTACATTATTGAGTAAAAAAACATTTCTGTATATTTATGTGAAGAACTTTGAGTTTCAAAAATTAAAAAAAAAAAAAAAAAAAAAAAACTTCTTTTCTTGTTGTTTATAGTTTGCTTTGATTTGGTTTTTGAGAATGTTCGTTGATTTGACTTTTTATGTATAGCTTTTTCTTACTGACCGATAATTTAGTAAAGCAAAGAGAACATGTTCAATTTGGAGAAGGAAAGAAATAAAAACAAAATAGGAATATTCTTATTCTCTTGTTTTTGACAAAACCAAATATTTTTTTAAACTCCTATGATTTGACTGTAACATGTCTGAGAACTACAGGATCCCTTTAAGATTAAAAGGCCCTTGTCATAAACATACTTTCAATATATGTCAATCAAACTAAAAGAATAACGTTTGTGCATCTTTCTGAAATTAAGGTTAAATACGCCCTTTTAGATAAATGGTATATACTTTTATTAGGTATTTAGAATTTGTTGGGAAAATTTAAATAAGCGGATGGATAAATAAGAAGGGAAGCTCATAATAGCTGTAGAAAAATTAGGAGAAATGGAAAGAAAGATAAAAAGATTTTGTAGTAGAGTGCAATATGAGGATTCCATTTTTTCCAATATGACTAGATTTGGAGGTTGTTTTTGTTAGATTTTTATGTGGCGATGAAAATTAGCTGGGGTATTTTTTTTCTTAGGCTGGGGGTTTTTTTTAAATGACAGAATTCAAAATGGAGGGTTATATTTTTTGGATTTCTTACATTCTTCAAAATGTCTATATTCCGCATGATCTTCTTCCTGCTAAATGATACGGCTACGTTTATAATGTAATCAAAGGGTGAATTTTTTTATGTATTTTGCAAATGGATTGAAATTCTATCAGGAATACTTCAAAGATCGATTCTGGGTTAAATTAGATATAGCTTGTACAATTTTTTTTGTTTTATAAGTGTTTAAGTTGATTAAACCTTTCAGTGAAATTCACGAGCCTTGTTAAATGAATGCTTTAAGATTAATTTATATTTCTATGAAATTCACGTGGCTTGCTCAACTTAATGAATGCTTAAGTTTGATTAACCTTTCTATGAAACTCATGAGGAGTTTATGAACTTTTTTTGTAGAAAATCACTCATAATTTCTGAATTCATTTGTAAACTATAGTATTTTCGTTAAACAAAGTTTTGAAACGATGTTTTGTAGTAAATCACCCGCAAACTCTGTATGTATGTAATAAATTTCTGAATTCTCCGTTGAATACAAGCTTTAAATACGTTTTCTGAAAAATCACCTGTAAATTTTGTATAGTAAACTACTGAATTCTCCGTTGAATACTTTTTATTAAAAAACTTTTTATTAAAAAACTAAATGCTTTTTAAAGACTTTTTTGCAGAAGCTCACACGCAAATTCTAAACTTATATAATAAACAATTGAGATCTCCGTTGAATTCAAGTTTGAAATTCGATAATTACATGTAAATTCTGAACTTATTAGAAAACTGTAGTATTTTAATTACAAGTTTGAAATTAGTTTTTGAATAAACTTAGGCGTAAATTCTGAATTTTTAACAGTAAAATTTTCATTCATTCGTTCATGTATTTGTTTAATGTTGGTAGTAGATATAGACTAATATGGACATTGATTTAAACCAAAACAATTTTGTTTTTTACTTTAAATATATATTGTTAATATATAATAAACAAAACCACCTGAAAATTGCACATGAACACGATAAAAAATTCCACATGGAATCGATCATTGAAAACAAGCTAAAGGCATAGACTGTTTTATAGAGTTAGGTAGACTATTCCAAAGAAAACATGCTTTAAAGATGAGAGAGTTTGTGTCAAAACTCCACGTTTTTTTTTTCTGATGGCAGTGTTAAAATGAAGTTCTTTCTCTTTGAGTGTTTTATATCTTTCAAAATAAAATTTCCCCACATTAGTTCTGGGATCAGTTTATGGACAGATTTGTCAGTTTCAATCATTGTAGAGCATTGTTTTGTGTGAACACTGATTGTTATTGTTATTCAAAGATTTTATTTGTTTCAAGAAATGGTATTCTTCATAATCAAGGAAAAGAAAAAGAAGCAACATGAAACAAAAGATGACATTATTACAACTGCAGCTAAAATTATCAAAGTTAAAACTAGGGAGCTGACGAAATAGCTAATCAGATAGAGGTGAAGAATGGGTAACATAACTGTTACAGCTCCTTTTAGTGTTTTTGATCACTCAAAAATTAAAGGAGCTACCTGTTGGATGGTGCACTGTGTATGCAAAGAAAGATAGGTCTGTATTGTGCTCTGTAACGATTGGTTTAGAAGTGGAACTAGAAAAAAAATTTGGTGCAAAGCGGCTCTTGATTCATTTTAAAAAGCTATAGTTTTCAGTCAGTACCGGCAAAGCTCTTCGTTTTAAACATTCACTTTAAAACACACAAAAGAGCACTGCAAAGAAACTTAACAAAAAATAATTGACAAATTATCGAGACAGTGATCTGAGACAACGTAAGATCACAAAATCGTAACCTTGAATGGTAAAGGGACCTTTCTTGAAATGGGGAGTAACTATCATGACAAAAAGTACAGACAAAGAAAGGATAGCATTTGTGACAAAGCGACTGAAGAATAGGCAACCAACGGCATTTTTTTTTAAAGAGTATGGAGATGGATTGTCCATTCATAGCAGCCTAGGATCTTAAGAGGCCATTTAATGTTGGTATTAAAACTATTTTTAGGATTAAGATTGAACGTTGTTATGCCAAATAAGTGGAACTATGATTTCCTTTGGTATTCTACCAGATTTTTTAAAAAATCAACACAAATTTCGAAAAATTAGTGATCTGAATCTGATGAATCTGATGGCATTATAGCTGAAGGTGGATTGAAAATCATTACATTATTGGACAGTTTTCATATTTATGAGTTTCCGTGGCAATGTATGTAAGATGGTGAAAGGATTGGGGTTAGAGAAGCCTTTATCTGAGGCTTAAGCTGAAAAAATGTTGAAAACATGATTTCTGGCGAGGTAGTATCTATGACTTTGTGTGCTCACTTTCTGAATGTCTACTGACATTGTGATCTTGTCAGTTGTCCTACCTCGCTCCTTTTCAGCCTTATAAGCAGATCGTGCTTCCTCCATATTTTTGATTAGGCTCTGGAAATTACTACACTTTTCACAATCTGGCGTGATAATCTTTCTCTTCCTCGCATCTTCTGATAAAATCAGTTGCTTAGGTTCATTGTGTGTATTTCACAAACCTTGCATTCTTCTTCGCCGAGTTTGACGAAACTTAAGGTAATACCTGTATGAAATGCGACCATCCGAATTCAATCCATTATAGTCACTATGCATGGATCTAACAGTATGCTCTGGGGATATATAAAACCGATTGAGTGCATGAAACAATAAAAGGTTCGTTTTATAAAAACTATGAGACAAATAAGATATTTAACTATGATGATGTAGACATATTGTTTATGAATATGATATTATAAGCATTGAGAAAGATTTTCATAAGATTCTTACCTCTCCTTGATAAGTTTTACACACTTCATTTGAAACTGTGGGTATCTCTGTACTCTCTGAATCAGATTGATCAAACTCGTTAATGTTTGTCCCATTTTGTAACCTAAGCTCCTGGATAACATCATCTCCATCAATATTTGTTGGGACAGAACCAGGATACTGCTCATTTTTGTAGTTGAAAATATTGGAAAATTTAAACGATCACATTCTTTATCACATCAATTGACACATTGAATTTTATTTTCAAATACTCACAATACTTTTTTATAAAATGGAATTTTTAAACCTGATTTTGCAATGCAATGTCATCGAAATGTGACATACGTCTTTTAGACTGGGTAGACTTACGTCTTTTTACTTTTTTATATACTTTTTTAGTATGTAATTTAGTAACATACTTCTTTTATTTTAAAGTCATTTAAACATAAGTCCTTTTGTAAATTATTTTACATAAATAATGTTACATAAGTTTTTTAACAAAAAAAAGTAATTCAGTCCGAAAATGAGAAAAATGGATTTCATCGTTGGAAAAAGGTCCTTCGAAAACCCAACTTACTGACAAAATAAAATTGAAAATTTGTCCTCTATTTACCTGCTCACGGCAGTATAATGTTATTGTTATAAAGGAAGGGCTCTTTTAGCTGGAGACAGATATCAGAGGATTTTTAATGGCCAGTGTTGATTTGATTATGTGAAGTGTAATTATAAGGTATATTTTGACACTTTTATTTTAGTTTCTAAAAAGATGTATTATTTGGTTTTTTGTGATAAAATTGGGCGTGTGACCAAAGGAAACATTTTTTTGGGAAACCAAATCTGTTTAGGACCTTTCTTTATTATTTATCTGCTTTGCCACAAAATTTTATATTGTGGACTCTAATCTAACTTAAGATATTTTTACCTCAGGATTGTCAATATTCAGCCAACTTGAAATGGTTGCACGGCAACCAGTGAAATGAAAAAATGATAATAAAATTAGGCACATTGTCTTCTGGAAAAGTGATCAATAGTATATCAATTTACACAATAAATTATGAGATTTCTCTTAAACAGGTAAAAGGGTTGAAAAAATAGTTGTGGATTCCTTTGAGAAAAACGCCCCAAGTTTAATCAGTAGAAGGAATGTACCACATCGTAGTTTCGTTTACGACACTTTTCAAAGGAAATTCAAACACGCAAATAATAATAAAATAAACACTGCTTACTCGCAATTTTTATATTTTTGCTTCTTGTCATCTATTCAGAACATTTGAAATCTGTTTTCTTTCTGCCTTAAATTTAAAAATTTAAATTTAAATTTAGCCTAAATTACTTTTCATTATGTTCTCTTAGCCTGCAAATAAACTTTTTTATTTATTTTATCTTTCTTCCATTACTTTTGAGGATTTCTCTTCTCTTTGACTGCACTACTTAAAGTATTTATACGCCACCACCATTTTTCCTTATCAAGATTATCATGATTATTGTGTAAGGAATATCATTCTTTACACAATATATTATTATTATGAGTTTCAATGACAGCACTGTTGTTTATACAAAGTTGAAAGTTTCAAACCCTGTATAAGTAATTAGTTTACACCGTTTATTTGTTAAATAAGTTACATTGTTTTATTTTTCTTACTGATTAATAAAAGCCTCTTCCTTTGGTAGTTTGAAATATCCAGTGTAATTATAATTTAGTCTACCTCTACATCATATTCTAATGGTTTCAAAGTCTATGAAGCGGTTCTAATTTTCTTGCCAAGTTCTGATATCTATTAATTTTTAAAAATATTTCTTTTACACTCATTGATTTCATGTACTAAAAATAAGTGCTACTACAAAATTTTCTAGGTAAATCTTCAAAAGTCTTGTTTTTATTTTACAGCCTCCAGACCTGTACTTATTAGAAATCTACCTAAATTTTCAAAACTTGTCAAGGAAAGAGAAAACTATACATATAGCTGCATATTTAATGGTGCACCATTTGTTGAGATAGATTGGTTTCTTAACGAGGTTGAAATTACTCCTAACAAAGACTTTCTTGTGAATGGTAACGGTCAAGAACTTCTGTTAAGAAATTTATCATCATACACCCACAAAGGATCGTACAGTTGTAAGGGACAAAATGGTATAGGTGGTATCGTATCAAGTAAAGTTTCAAGACTGCTACTGTATTGTAAGTTATTTATATCTATGAGAGTTAACTTCTGTTTCATCTCTATCTCCAAGTTTACCAAGCTCATCATCAATATCATTAGAAGAATTAGCATTACTATTATTTATTTTCAAAGTTTAAAATTACAAAACTTAAAGATTACAAGTTCTTGTTTAGCCATTTTAGAAAAGTTATTTCTAGCGTCTTTTTTGAATTTTAGATCCTGGAAAAGCTTACTAAGGTCCTTTAAATTTAATTATATTTGTTTGCCCCTTTGCTTGCCACTTTTCTTCTGAAAAAATATTTTTTTGTAAAGATATAAATCTTAATAAAAAATAATTGTGATTGAAAAATTTACTGCGTTACGACGTTTGAGGTCATTAAATTTCCTCAAAAATAAAAATTCTCAGAATGATTTAAAAGAATTTAAGGTTATTGAAACTGTTTAAGCATATCTCTCTACGAGATAAAAGAAAAAATTTTTTTTTTTTTTTATATTGTCAAGATCTTAATGGCTCCATCATAAATCTATTTTTTCTCACACTGGAATATTATTTTATAGCTAGGGAATTGAAATTTACTGTTATTTTTTCAGTTAACCATAACGGTTTAGAGGGCAATACTAGATTTTCAGCTAGCGAAAATTTTTTTTCTGTATTTTTCTTCCCAGGCCACAAAACGCATTAAAATTGGTTTTCAAAAAATTACTTTTCGATGTAGTTGTAACTTTTATTTGGTGTTTAGATAGGTTATTTATGATTAATTTTGCAATTTTATCGTTTTTAAATTGTTGTCTCCACGACCCAAAATGTGGTCACTTCAATATTTCTGAAATCTGTTCAATGCTTCTCCATTCTTGCATGTAAATGTTGACATTTTTAAAAATGTTAGAATAATGTTATTGGTCTTTATTTATAGTTAACACCCCTCTTTTGATACAAAACAAATTTAAATTTTCAACTGACAGAATGCTTCACTTTGTCTATGAGAAACTTTGATCTGGATCATAGATTGACTGAAAATAAATACTTCAAATTCATTAAATATTTATGACCTAACTTTTCTCAACGTTAAAGTAATTTCATTTTTATTATCTTTCCATGATTTCCATGCTTATTGCGATATTTTAAATTATTCTCAAGAATTTTGTTTTTTTGCTTCTGTCTAAATATTTTTTTTAATTTTGTAGGCTTATCAGCCATTTTGTTTGGCCCAGTACTTTTACTTTTACTGTTCAAGTAATGGTATATTTTCATTTTTTTTCCCTTTAAATATTTTTAATAAAGCTTGAGTATTACAGAGGGCATCTTTTGTGCTGTATGGATAATTACACTGAAATTTTGTATGATGTTGAAAATTATTATTGGTGATTATTTTTTAATATTGACCATGAACTATGCATGTAATTTAGTTACTTGATTTTAGTTACCTCTGTTGAGGGCCTAATATTAAATGAAAAAAATATAAAATTTCATCAGTCACTAAGTGTTTGTTTTACATGAAATTCACCTAAGGCCTGCATCATTTGACCATTATGGCTAATTGCCATATCCTTGCTACTTAGCAACAGTTCCTTAACTCTATCTGAAATAAAATCTTTCCCTATACAAATTTTTTGGTTTTTTAATTATTCCTTAATTACCTAATTGTCATGAAATACAGTGTTATGTTGCATTAGACAAAGTAAAATATATGTCCACTTTAGGTTGGTAGATTTATTAGCAAGACACTCTCTAAAATGAGTATGTTTCAATGACTTCTTCTGTTCTCATTAAAAATTTCATTATTGTATTTATTTCACGTCGGTGTGTCAACGTATAAATATGATAATAAATGTACAAAGTAACCTTCAATTGTTTCATGTGGTATTGAACCCTCAATCTCTGATTTTAAAACTCTCTACCACTGATCTTTTGATCATTTCAGATTATTCATTTTTGCTGCTATGGGCATAGGCAATAATGGATCTGGTGAGCAAGTAATGTATAATGTAAAATACATGACCCTATATTCAATGTGCAAATTAGGTTTATTATTATTATTATTTTCAGGTTATTATTATGATATTTATTTATATTACTATCTATTTATTTATTTTGAATGTGATTGACATTTTAATAATAGCAAAATTTACTCATTTGTTTTGATGAATTTGATCATAAATACTAGCCTTTAATAACGCACGTTCAAATTTTAGTTGCCGATAGTTACCGATAATCTCGTTTTATTAGACCTATGCTAGCCTTATTATTAAATCTTAATTTTAGATTTTCAAACAGAATTCAAATTTGCTGGAGCAGATCAAACATTTTATGATGAAGCTGGTAGAAATGTGGTTACTTTCAAATGCCTGCCACCTGAGTCATTCCCTTTAAATCCATTTCTCCGCTGGTATAAAGATGGCAGACAAGTGTATGGTAGTCAAAAATATAAGATGAAGGGGGAAGATGGAAAACACATATTAAGATTTATTGCAACTCCACAAGATGTTGGTATTGTTTCCTGTGTGTATGATCATAATGTAGCAAGAAGGGTACACACAATGAAACTTATACAGCTATTTGGTAATACATTTTCTATTTTCTAATTTATACCTATGTTTCCCATGTTACCCATGTTTGTTGTGGTTTAATATAAAAATTTTTGCTGTAAAATTTGTAAAATTCCTGCTTACTCTGCTTATTTTACTAAAACGTTTACCAAAACAAAAATCCCATTAATAAAAACATGTGTATGTAATCATTTTTCTTCTATAAAAAATGAATGAAAATTTCGAATCAACATTTTTATATGTTGATTATAAATACATTTTTATAATCATATTGAGATGCATGTTTTGTCAGCTACTGCAGTGCATGGGTAAGATAAAAGTGTGTTTACATTACTTAAGGAGAGTGTTCAGACTAGAAACCTCAAAAAAATTGTAAAAAAGTTTTTTCAAGAAATATATTTGTAAAATATATTTTTTAAAATTTGTAAAATTAAAACTTTGTGGTTTTATTTTACAGTTACTAAATAAAAGGAAAATTCCTCTAATCTATGTTTTTTTAAAGGTTTTTTATTCATTCAGATTAAAGAAAATTCAAAAAATTCAAAATAAAAAAAAATATAGCATATGCTTATAAGGGATGCGGTATACATTTAATATAAAATAATCACCAAATAAATTTGCTACATTAGTGATTAAAAATATAATGTTTTGAATTTCTTTGTGAAGCTTCTGAACATTTTTAGACTTTGACTTTGACATATAAGTCAAAAACGTATTTATTTGAAAAGGTTGTGTGTAACGCGATCCAAACATATTAGTTTGTGAAAATAAATCATGAATATCTAAAAAAGTAAACAGAAAAAATTAAATAAACTAAATTATAGTTAGTGAATGTAACTATTTCATATTTTTTGAACTTTTATCCGTACTCCTCCTTATTGCTATAAATTTGACTCGTTTTACTATGCTTCGGGTTAAACTTGGTTCCTTCTGTGAAACTAAAATCGGCCAACAAAGAAGTGCATAAATGCAATGATCTTAAATTTTCAGTGAGCAGTAATTATGTGCAAAATCTTTCAATCTTTGTGCAATTGTTTTCAATTATTGCACAGTTCATGATACACTTGCGCACTTGTTTATTCATTGTTAAGTTAGTTAAATAAACCAATCATAGACACTGTGGCAACAAATAAGAGCAATCAATCATTATATTGTCCTATTTGGACAGTTCATTTTACATGGTTTCATATCCTAATTTACAACCCATGTTATAAAAAACAGACCAGATAACCACTAATGTAAAATTTAAAGACAGCTGAAAAAAGCAAAAGGCATCAACAGACACAAATGCACAATGAGCTATGTGGGGTAACCTATACACGAGGAGTCACCCAATTTCCAAAAAATTTTCTATTTAAGTATCCAAGATGTACATTAATTTTATTGACTATTTCAAAGTTCTTTTTTAGCTTGAATTAACTGGGAATACCAATTTTGCCACCCTTTAATGGAATAACATGGAGTGGCTTGCTGATGATGTGGTGTGCTGTGAAGATACCAACATCACTCCTAAAATGTGAAGGGAGTTCTTCTAAAATGGTATCTCTACATCCCACCTTTGATTTCAAACAATCAAGCTCGATCGCAGCTGTGTAGGAGCTACTGTCCATTAGAAAGCAAGGTTTTGCTTTTCCAATATACAGATTACCTTTCTTTTTGTGGGTATAGATAGCCCCAAACCACTGTTCTACCACTTATTCCTCACTTAATGATGGGTTTATTCAAGTAATCTTTACGTTTTTCTGCATTCCTTATTGCCTTTACTATTACAAAGTCATCTTCTTCACTTTTATTATTTTGTCTTAACTGATGTCTGTAATTATTTCATCATTGCTTTCTTCTTACTTGAATTTTCGTTTTTTTTTTTGTTTTTTTTTGGCAATGGGTTTTATTGCATTTTTTTCTTCTTTCTCCAGGATCGCATTGAGATACTCTTCACTTGAAACTACTTTTGCTGTCAAATCAATTTTTCTTCTCTTTACTGGGGGTTATCCACGGGCCCCTTTATATTCTCTAAATACAACTCTTAAAAAGATTTCTGCTGTGTAGGTGAGGTAAATATATCCATTTTGGTTACCAGCTACCGAATATTCAAGTGAATCAGTTAAGTTTCGAACTACTGCTGCTTCAACTGGTGCAACAACTTGAGGTATTGTGATTTCTTCATTCGATGCTCATTTTTGTGGTGTCGTAGTTGCTACAGGCATTTGAAGCATTTTTTGTGTTTTCCCTTCTTCAATCCATTTATTGTACCTGTGCAAAAATTTTGAATCAAAACGCTCAGTGGGATATTTGGTCTTGTTTAAGGGGAATATTCTTGTTCCAGAAAAACTTGCAATTGAATTTTTTGCTGACATACCAACATGCCAAACTTCCGAAAGCACGTTAACAAAAATAGCTCGTGTTAAAGGTGCTACAAAAGGTGCCCACAAAATTTTCCAAACCATTGTGAAAAGACTTCCATAGTCATCATACTTGACCAGGATACACCATAGAATATATTAGGCAGTCTCCAATTTCATCTCCAGGTTTACTGCATGTCAAGGGGTCTAACACCTTTCCTGAAGCACTGCAAACACCAAGTGTTGTTATATTCTCCTGTTGTGCTCCACAAGAAATTTTGTATGCCGTCTGGCCCTTGGCTGAAACAACCAGGCATTTTAGTGGGTCAACAAGAAACACACTCTCGTCAGCATTCCATATTTGATGAGCTTCCAATTTTTGCGACAATATAATTTGCTCTAGTTTTTCATAAAAGTCATAAACTATAAAAGGATTTGCAGTAGCTGCTTTCTTTGCTGCACTAATCATCTCTCCTTTCTTCAATGACATATTGTTTCTACTCATAAATTTATGGAACCACGTTCTGCCATTTCATCCGTTTGTAAACTGGGGGCAATCAATATTGTTTTAATGTCCCTCACCTCAGATGTAGTAGGACTAAAACCCAAGTTGCAGACTACAGAAGTAACTTTGGCTAATTTTTTTTTAGTTTCTATACCAAATACTGGCTTCCTTTAAGGCTTTTCTTTTATCACTTTTTATCCTGAATCTCTATGTTGATTCAGGAGCGTCGTATTTTCTTTTGACTTATCGACATTTTAAACCAGATCTTCCCCATTAATAGGTGTTTTTGCTGCATGCTTCTAAGCTTTTCTTTTTGATGATTTTTTACCTTCTTTTAAGACTACTTTATTTGACGATAATACGGCCTTTAATTACTTATGTGTCTAAAAAAGTCTAAAACACAACATAAACGGGACACAAATTTGGAGGAGCGGGCACTGAATATAAATTCACGTGGTTCAGACAGCTTTAAAAATCCAAAACTTAATGAAGAGCTTAGAAAGAGAGCTTGCACTGTGGTTTTCAATTGTGCTATGACTTTACCACATATTTTATAATTCAAAATCACAGTTGTAATACTTAAAACAATCCATTTTTTGTTAATGTTGCAAAGGTCAGACTTCAATGCACCAACAAATCTTTTTATTTTATGGGAGCTCATTATTATGATAAATTACTTAGAGAAGAAAGAAGTGCCTATTACTGAGTTTATATAACTTTGATAAAGTTGTAATTTTGAAGTAGATGACTGTGGCTCATTTTTATTTTCAATGATTGTAAGACTTTTAGTAGATTACTTTCTCTTAATGGTTCAATATAGTTTGCAGTATATTTTTAAATTTTTTTTTTTATTGACAAATTACATAAAAAGTTACATCACTCAATGAAATGTTTGTCTGTTTTTTTTTTTAATTAAAAAAGTGTTCTAGTTTGTCTCTTAATATCTCCTTCATAAATTTTTCTGTAATTCCCTAAAGCTAGAGAGATTTTATATGGCACACAAAAAAGTTTTTAAGCAAGTTTTATTTTTTTCTAGATATTACAATAATATCTGGATTAACTTTTGAATTAATCTCTCCCACAAGTTTGAAGATTTTGTGGCAGATCAATAATCTTCGAGTCAAAAGTAATCTGACAATCAAGTTAGAATCTGAAGTAATTCAAACAGTTACAACAACGGATGTGTTCTACATAATGTCTAATATTGATGCCACAAAGCTTTATAGCTTCGATGTGTTCGGAGTCGGTGACAGTGGTGTACCAAGTGATACTGTATCTAAAGTTATGGAAGGTATATTGTTTTGATAGATGTTTAAGTTTTAAAGGGCGCCAAAAATCGCTAAAGATTTTATTTTATTTTTATAAAGCTAAGTTTTATATGGTATTCTAAATTGTTGTAAAATATTGATATAAAAATATTAAAAATAATAATAAAAAAAAAAACAAAAGTGTATAGGCTTTGTTAGCTAATGATTTTTAACTCATTTAGGTATATCTCCTATCCTTTTGAAAGACTTACCTGGTTTGCAAGGAATTCGTCCAGCAGAAGGTTCAAATCTGACAATCAGTTGTGAATTTACTGGAGTTCCTTTTGTTTTCAAAAAATGGTTTAAAAATGGTATTGAGATTGTTGAATCATCCAATTATAAATTTTCTGATTACAAACGTTTTATGATACTTACAAACATCATCCCTAGCATACACACTGGTATTTACAAATGTATGGGTACAAATACATTTGGGAACATTACTGGTGAAAATACACACATAAATGTTACCTGTAAGTTTTTATTTGAATTTAATTTTTTTTTCAAATAGAACATTCTTTAGCAAGGTTTGAATATTATATTCATTGAAAAATCTTAATATTATCTCAATATTTACAAGTTTATGATTATAATATCAATTGTTTAAATTGGTATATAAGTCATTGATAAATTTTTTTAAACTTTATCATTTTGTGTTATTCTATGGGATTCATTAATCATATGTAATAAAGTAACCACTTCATTTTCTGCTTTATAAAATTAGTTGATTGGATTGTTTAGTTGCTTAAAATACACAGGTTTTTGCATTAGTCAGCATTATAAAACCCTGTTTTATGCTGACTCATTGTCTTTGATGTAAATTATGTAAGAGTTGTATTGATTAATAGATGTTCGTGATGTCTTTCAATTTGCTGACATGGACAAAATATTTCACAGGCAAGAAAATGTTCCTTCCATTGTTGAGTTTGCCTGTAAACCTCCTTTGTCATACCCTGCTGCTGAAGAAGTTGTATGGTTGAAAGATTCAGTGGTTATATCTAATGTAAAGTATACTCGCTCAAAGTATTTGGAAAGAGATGTTTTGACATTTGAAGCTGGCCCATCAGATGTTGGAACATTTGCATGTTCTTATAAGATATTGGATGTTACAAAAACACATTCTATGGTATTGACAATGTTCGGTAAGTGACACAAGATCAGTATTATGTATCAATTTTTCTACTCTATGGCCTCTATGTTGATTACTCAAAATTTCTAAATTTGTATAGCGAAACCAAGGTAATCCCAAATTATTTAAAATCAAAATATATGAAAATCTGCATAAACACAAAATTACTAGAGAGGGTCTTTGATTTAAAATGTTTTTTGAAATGTAGCATAATGGTTAAATTTTAGCATATATGCTAAATTCTTTTATATCAGAACTTAAAAAATACTGTCTCCAACTCATAAGCTCGTAAAAACTATCACACTAAAAATAACTGGCTATCACACTAAAAATAACCCAACTCTTACTTTATCTAGTGAAGATTTTATCTTTACTAGATAAGATCTTCTTTGAGAGAGAATCAAATGAAGAGATCTAAATTGAAAACAATTTATTTTAATTTTTTATTTGGCTTTTGTGTGTTTTACAAACCAGATATTGCACGGACCAGAATTCTAAAGTAAAAAAATAATTTCAAACTATAATATGTTATATACCATTGGAAAGGAACTTATATATAAAAGATCTTTAGCTAAAAGTGGAGATTTTGGCACTTATAAATCTAAATTATTTGACCTAGAATAAAGAAACTCAAAGAATAAAAATAATTGTGTAACATTTTTTTTCCAAATAAAGAAAAATATGTAAAAATTATTACTGGAAGGTATAATACTAAAATTTGTAATATAAACATAAAATTAGTCTTGGAGATTTCATAGCGGTGAACACAATGTAAGATCAATTTTCACACATGTTGTTTGGTAAAACAGAAAACATTTTTATAGTGAAAATGGAAAGTTAGAATTTGTTATGGCGCAGTCTTTAAAACGTAATGTAAAAGAACCCCTGTTACTAAGAAACATTTACGTAAATTTATAAAAATTGTTAAAAATAGTATTTTAAGTTCATAGATTGTCCTCTGAATCAACACGATTGCAACATGAGCACATTTCAGTGCATTTTGGTGCAAGTAGTTCGTTCTTTTAGCATTTGCAATCGAATTACCATTAGTTTTGCACTCGCAAGAACTCTTTGCAACAAAAACATCTGGTTCAGGAGATAGTTCTGTTAAGAATGCTTGGTAAACACCATCATTCATCTTACAGCCAAATTCCTCTGGATTAGGGATAACTGGAACAACTTCATCTGCATTATGCCAAATCTGGCTTATAAAGTGACTTAGTTTAATTTTGTAATCGATTGCTCCTTTGGTGGGTGGAAGGATTTTTGGTTCGAATTGTGATTTCATGTATAAATGCCCATGAAAATCGTCAATTGTAGTGACTTGTTTTGGACGTGTTCGCAAGTATAAATTGAAAAAGAATGGGCGTAAGGTGTCTTTGATTGAGTTTAGTATGACATAAAGAATCTTCTGCTTATTTACGAAATGCATATAAACATCAGACTGATTTTTTTGTAAAGGTTTTCCAGTTAGAAAGTTTTGATTTGTCGAAAAACTTTGATATCACGTCACAGGCTTTGAAGTTATAAAAACTAATTAATGTTGATGCTTTTTCTTCTCTGAGTGCTTCGTGTGCTCCTCCTATTTCACGTAATAATCACGATTATTACTGCCTTGGTCAGTTTAAAACAAGATGTAGATATAAAGCGATTTTTAGTATAATATAAGTAAAAGAAAAATGTCAATATCAGGAGAACACACGATGAATTCCTGATATGGCTAATTTTTTGCAACATGAATACCATAAAGATTCAACAGTGTGTCAGCTTCTTCATTAACATGGCTGTATAAATCTAAGGATAAAATTGTATTTGGTTCACATACTGTCATAAACAACATTTTCCTTCCTTATTTTTTCAAAGTGACAGATAAAATTCTGACTTAAGTAAATTTTCAACACTCTTAGTTTTAGTATGTGACAAAAAATTTTTCAAAGCGCTTTGAATAACTGTATTGTCACTTTCTTTGATATGAACGGGTGGTTGTTAAATATCTGTCGAAATTCAATCAAACTTTTTTGAAGTATCCACTTTCGTAGACTAAATATTCTGTAAAATTTTACTAACAGTAGCCATTCTGTCAAACATAATTTACCCACTGATTTCGTTAAATGTTTGAGAATTTTGTGGATCTTTTGGAATAAAAAGCTTTTCGATTTCATGGAAAACAGAAGATTTTTCTGTTGATAAATGCATTGTTCCATCACAAGCAAACATCAAACGTGCCTTAACTGAAAATTTGTAGTTGCCAATATAGTGTTGTAAAGTTATTCATCACGTCAGTGATGTAGTTATAGCATCACGTCAATTGACATTGACGTGATGCTATAACTAATCAATTTAGCAAGCAGCATTCTTCCTTCAAAGCAATAACCTTTTCTTTTAATTTTACGGTAGTTTTTAATTGTTAGAGATGGTAGGAAGTTTTCTTTTTCTCAGGGAATCCCATATTGAAACATTTCAGTTAAGTCATAGAAGCTGTTCTCCTTCTTTTTCACATGATAACAATTGATCTGTCAATTTATGATCTAAAACAGCTTTTATGATTATAATATTATAAACCTGTTTACTTTCTTCAAACTTTACTTTATGCAATGCAAATAAGTTTTAATTTTTTTACATTGGTTGCCATACCCTGTTGAGTTCCACCTGTTAGCTGATAATGGTCGTCTCTTTATTGGTGCTTATACCAAAGAAACTGCTAATATTAAATTTCTTGTGGAATGATGCAACTGCTGGGTTACCTCAGGGATCTGTCTTAGGACCTTCGCTTTTTCTTATCTACATCAACCCAATGATTTATCATCCACTAAACTATTTGATAATGATACATCTATTTTATCATCCACTAAACTATTTGATAATGATACATCTATTTTATCTATTGTGAATTGCGTAGAAAAAGATTCTAGTGAACTTAACAACAATCTCGCTGTTATTAAAAACAAGACATATAGCAGAAAATTTTTTTAAATTCTTTTCCTAATAAACAGGCCGCAGAAGTTGTTTTTCCCAAAAAAAAGTATTCCAGTTTTCTAACCCCTCTCTATTCTAATAACTCTTATATTTCAAAAATTAAAATTTGATCACTCTCTAAATGCTAAGATCTCTAAAACTAATAAAGGAATAGCTGTTATCAAACAGCTGTCACAAACACTGCCCAGAAAATCTCTGCTTACCTCACAAATAAATTTTACGTCCCCATCTAGATTATGCCGACATAATATATGATCAGCTTCATAATGATTTTTTCTGTAAAACAGTTGAATTTTTACAATACTTACAATGCTTGACTTGCAATAACAAGAGCTATCAGGGGAACATCGAAAAACTTTAGCAAAATTTACTTGGAGAGCTTACTTTCTGGACGTTGGAGCATAAGCTAGTCACATTTTATATACAGTAAGGGGCAATGCTTCTCAATATTTAATAAATTTTTTTTCTATGTCTGTTCAGTCACATAATGTTAGACGTCGTAGTTTGTTTAATGTTTTTTCTTATCGTAATAACTATTTTGATAACTCTTTTTTCCCTTATTCTACAATAGAATGGAACAAACTTGACCCACTAATAAGGCAATCAAATTCTATACCCCATTTTTAATAATTTCTTCCCCGATGTTTTTAGCCAAAATTAATGCAAGTTTTTAATATAATGGATTCTCGGGGCTTAATGCTTCTAACTCGTTTACAAGTTGGGTTTAGTCATTTAACAGAAAATGAGCATCATCGTATCTTAGCCTGTTCTTATCTGTAATTATGGACTTTTAGAATCCGAAACTACCAAAAACTTCCTCTTACGCTGTCCATTGTGTACTAATACCAGAATAATGCCCCTTGACCACATTGTTGAATTAATTGGAAGTGTATCAAATCTCTCTGATGCTAAATTAGTTCATATGCTACTATATGGCAATGGATTATATAACCTATAGAATTTATCTATTCTTAAAGCGATTATCTCTTTCCTTAGAGGCTAGGAGAGATTTGATATACCATTTTTTTTGTAATTTGTTTCCTTTTCTGCTGGCTATATTTTGTTCATTTATATCTTTTACTGGTAGTTAGGTTTGTTTAACACCAAAATATGTATGTAGTTGTTTGTTTTTAAATTTGTTTATTTTATTTATGTATTCGTCCATTGCAGATTTGTTTTTTCATAAAAAAATAATGTTTATCTAGAGAAGAAAGTTTATTAGCTATGCCTTTGATCCCTCATATACTTTCATTGCTTGATTCTCGTGTTCTATTGCATAATCTGGTCCAAATGTTTTGTTTACTGATAAATTTTCTCTTAGAAATTTTGATGTTTTTGGATCTAATTTGGTTATTTGAGAGATGAATACTGGGGTTAAACAAGCATAATTTTGCTAGCTTCCCAAGGCTTGCTAAATGAAGATTCCACGTGCCTTTTTGCATACTACAGACAAAGAATAACAGTTTTTCAAACATTGTCATAAAGTTTCGTAGAAACATAGCTTAGTTTGAAAGTTGGTTGTCAAATATCTTCTGAAGGTTTATGAAATCCATATCTTCAATCAAGTTCAATATATTTCATGTCTTTTTTTCCGAATGTTCGACAATCATACAAATTTATAGCAACAAGTTTAGTACCATCACAAACATTTTATTGAATATTTGTACAGTTGATTACATGGAGTAATTTGCATTATAAATTCTCTTTATCAGATATTGGTACTTTATTAAAGTTTGACCAGCATTACATTGCCTTTCCAACAGTATATAACATTTTTTTTTTTTAACCCTCTAGGATTCTGGTCTGTTAAATATCTGGTCTGTAAAATATACAAAATATAGTGAAAAAATAGAATACAATTTTTTTGTGTTACACATATGTTATTCTTCTAAGAAAAATATATTTGCTTGTAATAAAAATTGCACGCGATTTTACAAGTACTCATACACTAATATAAGTGGATGACTGATTTGAATCTTTTATTTTTATTATTAGGCCAGTTATGATTTGGAATATGTAAAAAACAATTTTATAGGTAATCTGACAACATTTTAAGCGTAGTAAAATAAAAATGATAGGCCAAATATGATGCTGTTCTCTGGTTAGCCTTTGTCACACTATATATTAGGACGTAAACAAGTAATTTGTAAATTTTTCATTCTGATAATTTGTTAAATTTATCTTCTAAAAGATAGCAAGAGGTTGTGGTAAATTGAGAACAAGATTGCCTTCAATATCTATTTAAAAAAAAAATGTTATGTTGCTCATGTTTTTTTAATGATCTCTAAGATTCAGTATTTTTTTATTTTCTGTGTCTCTTTAGCAAATTTCTTTGGGCTTGATACTATAAGAGTTATATTTGATTATATTGAAACTACCTGCTTCTAGATAAAAACTGCAACTTCTATGACCCTGAATAAAGCAATACCTATTGTTTGTTAAACAAGGACACTTTTGTTCTCAAACCTGAGTAATTAAATTATGTTATGCAAAACTTATGATTTTAAAATTTACTAGCTGGTCCGATGACTCCTTCAGGATTTACTGTTGTAACTTCAAGTTGGAATTTTATCATTGTAAAATGGAATTCCATTGCTGACATCCAGCAATATATCCTACTTTATGAAAGTATGGCCGACAAAATTGAACTTACATTGAGCGCTACGGAAATACGACTAAATGGTCTCACTGAAGATACACATTATAATGTTTCTTTGGTGGCTACTAATGAAAACAAAAGAAGTTTGCCATATAAAACATCGTTCAAAACAAACGTCAAACCAGTAATAGGTATTTCATTTGTTGTTGCATCAAAATATGTTTTCAGCATATGTTTTTCTAAAATTATGTGAAAATTAAATTTTAATTTAAATTGCATGCTATTACTAATTTTCTTAGACAGTCAGATCATTATAAGCTCATGGAGACTAACAAATCCTTATAATCTAATCATGGAAAAGAGGAATTCCCGTTGCAAAGTACCTGGGTATTTGAATTTTGTTCAAGTGACCAGCGCTTACTGATATATAAAATGCTAAAGCAATTTTTACTGTTTTTCTATTAACATCACTTAGATAAACACATAAAATTTTAAAAGTAAATATCTTAATGCCAATAATAGTTTGCAGTTGTCACTCAGGAAAATGATGAAAAGGCCCTGCTCAAAAAACATAGCTAACAAAATAAATTTATCTGAAGACAAGGATTATTATTGCTAATAAAGAAATTGTCAAGTTAAGATGGTAGAAAACACTGATTTTTAATTTCTTGATATGACTTTTGGTGATATTGCGTTTAAACAAGCTAAAGAAAACAATTGGTAATATTTTAAGCAAAACACTTGTATCATTTCCAATGATGAAATTAGTTGCATACAATGCAAATTATGTTTTCATATGCTGTTTTAATTTTGTTTTTTCTAACGGTTTGTTTTCAGATAGAATGAAATAGGCTGACTTTATTTTTTATCTAGGATTTTTCCTAAATTATTTATAGTTTAATTTGAAACGGGTTTCAAGAAATCAATTTATTTGACCCAAAAAAAAAAATAAGCAGAAATAGCACAAAGCTTAAATTCTTTCAAGGTTTAATTATCATTTTAAGTCAAAAAAATAGGACAAAATATTTTCATCAATAAAACCTGTTACCTATTTTCAAATCTTTTAGGTTATAATTCAGCCCATTATAGAGCTATCATTGATAAAATTCCGTTTTTAGTAGTTGTTCTGTTGTAGATATATTCAATTTAAAATGTAAAAATTAGTCTCACCTATAATTGATATATTTAGGTGCATTTGTTATTAAAATGTAAGCCGAAAAATAACAATTTTAATGATGAATAATAGATGCATGTTAATGAACGGATTTAGGGTATATCTTTTATGAAATGTAGGTATGACATCATCAGTGATGGATGTTTCAGTATTCAACATTGATTCAAGTGGTGCCACTATCAAATGGAGTGCACCTAAAAACCTCAATGGGAGCCACCCACTACAAATTAGATATTCTGTAAAATATTGTGTGAAGAATACCTCATGTAATAATATGATGATGACACATTCTACTCAGTTACGAATATCTAACCTGCTTCCATTAAAGATGTATGACTACAAGCTGAGGGTGATAAATGAACTGAATGTAACTTCAACAGAAGAGTTTCAAGGAAACTTTGTTACTCTGAATGATGGAGGTAAAACTTTTTCTGTTGAATTGTTTTACAAACTGTGATTTTTTTATTTTATTTGCTTGGTGAGTGTGGTAAAGGCAACAGAGCGCATGGCTTGACATTATTATTCGGATAATTTCATACTTATCTATTTGCATAGATGTTTATTCACAAGCGTAGAACTAAAGTAAATAAAATAGGTTGGGTATAGCCATTAAGATTTTTACAGTGAGAAGGCGCTTATTCCAGAGTGAATTTTTTTTTTTTTTTTTTTTTTTTTTTTAAAAGTATTTCAATTTATAGTATGCAAAAAAAATATTTGTTATAAACCTTGCTAGTGATTTTTTGAAGCTTAACGAGGTAAGGGTTTTACTTATTTTTTTATCTAGTGCAGCTGTAAAATGAGTCATGTGAATTTATTCACTCTTGTTTAAAAATCAGCTTCAAGGAACGATTTCCCAGTTTTTTAGTATTTGGCTTTGACTTATAAAGAGATGTAACAAATTTGTTCTAAATGTGAAAATGACACACAGGATAAGTGCAAATGTTATTTCTGTTTTAAAATTTCATGAATTTTATTTTTTTCTAGCATTGTCTGCTATTTTAAATCTCAAAGCTGCTGCAGTTACTTGGAATTCAATAACATATGAGTGGGATCCTATTTCACTAACAGACATTTCTAAGATTAACTACCTAACCACAGAAATAACCTCTGATAAAACTTTCTCGATTTTGCTTGACAAAGCAAGGACATCTTATACGTTGCACGGTTTAACTGAAGGAACAACTTATGTAATAAAGCTGTATTCACATACTGATGGTGGCAATGGACCGGTTGCACAATTGATTACCGATACAGTTGATTTAGGTATCAGGGCTTATTTGATTTCTTAAAATATGGGTTATGTTTTCCTACTCAAATCAAAAAAAATAACAAAAGTCAATGCAAGTTTCATTAGTCCCTAAATTTGAAATCTACAGTTAAGGAATTTCAAAAAAAAAAACAAACGTTTATTAGGAAACAATTTTATTAGAAAATTGAATAAATAAATTCACACAAGGATTTATGCAATGTGCACGTGAAAGAAGCTTGACTAGATTATTGTCCGAGTTTTCGCTACTGATCCTTTTAGATAGATTATCTTTTCAAGAAGTGCTTTAAGAATTACAATGAAGTAGTATAGAATAAGATAGTTAGTGCCATTTTCAATATTACAACTACAAAGCAAGTTTATAGTATCAAAAAAGTACTAATGCATGGTTGAAGGCTCACACATGTTATTTGGAATCAATGGTTCTAAGCTTAGATACAAATGAAAATTAGAAATGTAATTTAAATAACTTTCAAAAAATAGATTTGTTTCCTGATGATTTTGAGATAAAAGTGTAGTGGGGAATAATTCCTAGGAATGCCTAGGAAAATTCTTATAAACCCTGCTAAAAAAGTATACTAACCTATGACATCTTTACTGATGAAAAATATTTTTGAGTCTTCATTTTCTTGTATATTTCTGTCTGATGAGTTATTCATATTTCTGATATAATTTTTGGGGGTATCGATTCCAATTAATACCCGACAAGTAGATAGGTGTTGTTTTACGATAAGTGTAAAAGTACGTATCTAGACGAATCTAGACGAATATTGCAACTTTATTGGTAATAGTTTTGAGATTGACATAGATAAGGTGGAAAAATTTAAACACAAATTGTGAACAAAAATCATCCATATAAATTGAAACACAATTGTAAAAGTTTAATTGAAAAACTGGTTATAAATTAGATATAAAATCAAAAAAGAAAAGTAGCAATATATAACAAAAGGCTATTTTTACCAATAAAAGAATCTGGAAATTGTTTTTTTATTTAGACAAGCGTCTAAAATATATTAATATTGAAGTAAAGCTTTTTGAAGTAGAGCTTTAAAAGGGTAAAAGTCCTTACTCTGAACTGAACCATTTTTAGGGGTTATAAATTACACAGAGCGAAATCCTTGTCAATTAGCAAATAATTTGAATGACCATCAGTTGAACCATGTCCATTTTACATGTTTTCTATAGGTTGGATGGGGTGTATTAGTGTATTAATGGATGTCTTTAGACTTGATCTAGAGAGTGTTAGATCTAAACTCAAATTTCTCTGCAGCAAATATTACCTTATTAGCTTTTGTCAAGTCTTTTTCTGTCTACCTCTGGGGTTTGCTTTAAAATCATTCTACATTCTTTCATTTTTCTTAACCAATTCAACCTACTGACCTGAATGACTTCTTTGAACACTTAGCCTGCTTCTTAGCTCATTTGAACCTTTTTTGTATTGCAGGCTGTTGTTGCATATCCACCTAACCATTCTCATATCATTCTTTTTTGAACAATCGAGTTCTTCAGACACTAGATTCATGCACATTACTTTTAACTTAATTGGAAAAACTGTTTGTTAACATAGGAAGTAACTCTAACTTTTCTCCAAGCACAGACTTCCTTTACTAACAACACTTTGATACCCCTCCCCTATTCAATACCCAAAGTGCTACCTAAGTAAGAGAAGTAATCAATTAATCAATGAGCTACTGCTATAAATCGTTGAGGTTGTACGTACCGCATTGTTTATAGTCTCACGTGAGCAACACTTACATAAAAATAGAATTTCAGTTCTAAATTTTCCTACAATACCTCTGTATTTCCTATGTACCCAGTGCATACATGTCTGTCAAAAAAAATTGTGTTACTACCAACTCCTTTTCTGCAAACTTCAGATGGCAACTGTCCAACTTTAACACCATTTTAAAAAGAAATTTTTTCTCATTTCTGTATGCTTTTCTTGAAGATACCCAAGTAAAGATATTGCATTAGTAGTACACGGCCCTGGAACAAAACTACAATTAAATTTTTTCTTAATGTATAATTTCCCTTAGTAGTTTATCAATCACTTTTTTGATAACTTTTGTAACTTGTTCAACCAGCTTTAATCCTATATATTTACTTCTCTCAAGCACATCACCCTTGCTCTTAAAAAAAATTAACTATAACACTTGACAGACAGTCTTTTGGTATAACACTATCCTGTATAGTCTGATTAGCTAGATTTGTAATAAGCTTAACTCCAATGCCTCCAGAGTTCTTATCATATTTGCAAGAACAGTTGATACATTTTTTGCTGATTAATCTTGAACACTTTTTCTGCTCTTTCCTTCTCAGTGCATCTGCAGATATGCTTCTTTTTGCATCTGATTTTGTTACATACACTGCTAAAATGTAGATTAAGCAACTAACATTTAAATGCTCATATTAAGCGTTGAATTTTGCATTTTTATTTTAGGAAGTCCATTTTACTTAAAAGATGCGCTGATTTAATTTTGTTTTAAAATTTTACTGTGTGGTTAGAAAGCAAATCATGTGGACTTGAACCACATACCCTTCCATTATGGCCTCGTAGTTCAGTGCCTTAGACCACTGCACCATGGATCCACAAAAAATGCAATTATTCAATTTCTTTTGAACCTCACAAAAATTCATTTCAGGATATAAAACATAGCTGCTATATTTTAGGACCGATGAGTGAAGTGATTAATCTGAAAGCTACATTGGTTCCGGGCTATGAATCAGTTCGTGCTGACATCAGCTGGAAACTGCCTGTAGACCTTGGTAATACTCTACCTTCTGAAATATCATATGTTCTTCAGTTATGTCAATATCGTAACTGCACCAAATTGATTGCTGGAGCGAATCAAGAAATTTCACTGGAAGACTTAAGCCCTGGATTAATTTACAATATTACTCTAGTTGCTCTTAGGGCCGATAATGATATAGGTAGTGAAACCAAGCATACATTTACGACACTACTAAAGAACAGTAAGTGAATATTCGTTATTCAATCAGTTGATAAAACTGGCAGTTTATATTTTTTTAAAGAAGTTTTTGACTTTTATGTTATAGTATATCTTATTCTAAATAGTTTTAAATTAGTGTTCATTCACTTTATTTAGATTTTATGATCCATTTCCCAAGAAATCCTTTTTGTGATAATAATTTACAATAGTTCTGTCTCAATCAGCGTCTGATTTTCTTTTCCTCAAAATTTTAGAGAAACCTAGCAAACCCCAAAGTGTGGAGATGAAGTTAGCCTCGGCAAAACCATGGTCCTCAGTCAATTTAATCTGGGAGATTCCATTTGATACTGCTGGTACACCTTCTGCTGGGTTAAAATATGAGATCAAGTACTGCGTGAAGACTATTTGTATGAAAGTTGAGATAATGGAAACACATTATCTCTTGGAAGATTTGGAAGCTGCTACAGAGTACAAAATCTCAGTTGGAGCATTCAGTTTCCGTGGTGAAATTGGTGAACTTGTTACCAAATTTCTTACTACATCCGGTAAGATCTTTTTTATAATTAGTCCTTTTGTGCAAAGTATGTTTATTAGACTAAACTTAATTAAATGCCAAAATATATTCCATAGTTTAATGAAGTGAAATACAAAGTGTGTTGGTGAATAGCATACAGTCACATATGCCTTTTTTTTTTTTAAAGTGTACGTCATTGCATGTCCCCTATTTGTTATATCTGTATGTAACAATTTATATGTAAATTTCCATTAGAGAAGTGAAGTTCTTTGTTTATTATTGTTTCAATCCTATGGATTTTTTTTTTTTTCTTTTTTTTTTTTTTTTCAAACCAAACGTGCTATCATATCAATAAAATGAAAACAAAAATTAAAAGTTAGCAGATATAAAGTAACTTTTATAACCCAAGGAGGATACAATTTTGCCATCACCCTATTCTTGGGAATCAGTGTGATCATGTTGGGCACTAATTAATAATGGTTTTCAAAAATTTGCTGTCTGATCGCAACCTTCAAGGAATCCAAGCATACCGTTTTGTGGCGTTTTCGAATTTCAAATTTTGGTAATTGTCAAGATTTACGCTTTGAGCTTTAAAAACTTCCATTAAGTGCTAGTAATATCTATGACTACAGTTCGTGCCTCAAGTAAGCTGATAATGTTAATTTCTATAAGGTTGAAACCAAATTTTTCATTAAAATTTTTTTGTTTCTGGTAAATCAAGAAATTGCTTATCCGTAGTTGATACTTTGTCCCTGTACTTTATATTCCTTCCATGATCTTCATTGCACTATTTTCCTATTCAAGTGCATTGTCAGCACTGTTGTCGTTATGTCTACCTATCACTTTAAGAATTACAAAACGGCATGTAGTTTGCCCATTCTGAAGAGAATGTTAGAGCTTATTTCTTGTCTGGGTTGCAGCTAACTGAATAAGCTTTGAGTAGAGTTGCAAATCTACAGTTACAATAGTTTTTTCTTCTGAATTTTTTACTATTCAAGATTGTTTTCAAATCAAAGTTATCTATGCCGTAATAAACATGTGAAAAAACCTGTTGTTGCAAACACTCCTTCATGTTCTGAAATTTGGTTATAGCTTCCTTAATTTCCATAACGCTTTTGTAACGTACAGTTTACACTAGATAGTAACTGCTGTAATTTTTTATGAATTTTTTTTTTTAAATAATTAATTATTTATCAAGCTTAGTCCAACTGCAAGGATGTTTCATTCTCATCATTCATTCTCATCATTCATTCCTCAGTTATATTCAACATCATGGCTATACGTATGTTAGTAAGTAAAGCTGAGAGTTCATGTTTACCGGTCGATGAGATTTTTTATAACCTGGCTTGGTCAGTAAATTTTTCAAATATAATTTGCTAAAAAAATCCTGAATTTCTTTTTCTACAGCTTGTTTTACACACCTTACAATGTACACTATATAATGACGAATAGGGCATTTTCTGTAAATAAAAAGCTAGCATATTAGAGTCATAGTGGATTTATAAATACAAAGCAACCTAGTTTAGGTTAGATCTATAAATTATACTAAAAAATTGTTTTTGTATTAAACGAATTTGCAAACTTACCCACATCTTTGTTCATTTTCACTTTTATTAGCATTTTCTTTTCCTCTAGCGTTTTGCCATCTAAATCACATGCGATTCATATCAGGATATGAGAATTTCATGGATCATGTGGTATTTTCTGTGTCTCAATTTTTTACAATTTTTTTTTAGAAAATTTTGTATTTTTTTTTTTTTTTAAGTTTTTTTGCATTCCGAAAGATATTTGAGATGCATGTCTTTACAAAACTACAGCAATCACTCGACATCCCATTCTAGATTCTTTTTTTGTACCTGATAACCTTTATCTTTTGGTCAAATGCCAAGTTTTTTTCATTTCATACGAGTAGAAAACTGGAATTTTGTTCACGATACTTTTGCTTAAAATGCATACCTTTTTAAAGTTTCAACACCTTCAAAGTACAACTTATATTCAAAAACTTTATTGTTTGGACATTTGAAAAACTCTGCGGTTTAATTTCAATGCAATGATTTACTTGATTTTTGTGAGCTAACTCAGCAAATAGTTCATCTTTCAAACATGGAATTGCTTATTACTGAGGACAATTACAGTATGACTATTCCTTCATAACTAATGACAGCTCAACATTCTATCTAGTGTGATAGTTTTGTTTGAGGATATCATGTATACATCGAAATTTAGAAGCCATTGGCTGGTTTGTGTTCAAATGCATAAAAAAAACAACAACCAATGAACAAGAATACTGTTGCTGTGGTTCGAACTGATTTTCATTATAGAAATGTGGAGGTTTGCCATGTGATAGTATCATATCTCCAATATTACATACATGTTTCTATCCTTGCACCACTGCGCTTTGATAACTGAGCGTAACATCAACCGTGGAAATTAACATGGACTAGAGATCTCTGCGAATTTTTATCATTTTTATCGCCTTGAGAAGGCCATGAAAGTAAAAAAAAAGATTTTTTTTTTTAAATGAAAAATATACAAATTGCTTACAAAAATTATTTTATTTGACCTATTTTTTGGACGTGTCCACTGTAGAGTGGGCTTTTCTAGGGGTGTTTTAAATTGGGACCTTGAAATTATGTCCGCTATAAGAAGAGTCCACTATAAAATTTCCGCTGTGTAGAGGTTTTATGAGATTTTATCCGTACCTGTGAAAAGTGCCCGAAAGAGGCTTCCGATATAAAGAGATTTCGTAGATAATCTATATTAACATTTTCGTGTATTAAATTGTCCAGCAAATCTATCAATGTAATTATTGGTTTTTGGAACGAGTGTTAAAAGGTGGAGCGACCCTCGTTACTCTATTGTTGTTTTCCTTAAGCCATGATTAATTCATTTAATTTTAGCTGCACCTACGACCACAACAACTACGACTACAACAACTAGTAGGACAATAAGTTTTGTACCAATCACTACGCCCGAATCAACAACAGCGATAACGACTACAAAATCAACTATACCAAAGAAAGATGATATTTCCTGGGAAGGTTACACCGGTATAGTAATTGGTGTGTTAGCTGTTTTCATATTGATTATCGCTGTCATTACTATAATGATGAAAAGATATAAGAAGAAATCAAAACTTAACTCTAAACATTATGAAATGTCATGAATGTCAGTTATGGGACACTTACGTAAATTTTTTGGGAATTTTGATTAACTTATGAATTTAGAGATAGTTGAATTTTGCAGTTTTCGACAGAAGCGATGTAATAAAATTTAATTAATCGGATGTGCCGGTATCGCACAGCCTCGTTCTCGCTATGAAAGGTTCTGCATTACGTAAGCTTTTCAGAATAATTAGAAATAATTTACAGAACAAGCAAAAATTGTTTATGTGGTACCATCCTGGAGTCTTTCCCACCTATATTTTACCCTAGACTAATAATAACAATTTTGGTTTACGCTTTAGTGAAAAGATATAATACTCCTAGAATTACAGTTAAAACCTCTTTATATTTATAAGTTTCTCTAGATTCGTTATATCATCATGATTTAATTTAACAAAACCTATAAATGACCTATGTCGTGGTCGTGAGTTCAATTCCAAATTTTGTTATCAGATGTTGCCGTAGCACAAGTGTGAGCTTTAAATTGAGCCACTGCCCTATTCCATGATAAGATCTTTTAAATCTTCTGAATTAAAAAATTCATAATCGAACACAAAAGCAAACAATAGGAAGCGAGAAATAGATCTGCTTTTCTCAGGTAATTCGTGTGTTCCAATAGCACTTCTCTACGCTGAGGTGGTGCTTTTTGAAAATCGCAATTATGTATTTGGTGCTATAATCGGTAAAACCAGCGCCATTCAAAAATACTGGGTCGTTATGGTTATTAACCAAAATAAGTATCTCTTCTAGATTAGAATATGTAGAATAAAATTTAGGTGGTTTATTGTTTTTTTTTCCTCGCTTGTCATAAGTTTGTAGGGAACTTTGTAAATATATATTTTCTTATATATAAATATATGTCTGTGTTGTAGTCTTTAATTGGTTACCTTTTATCTTTTTCTGGACTGGAACATAATAAACTGATCTTTAGAGCTTCATCCACAATTTCCCACACTTATTTAAGACTTTGTTTTTAACCATGATATGGATCATTTCATACAGGGTTAAATCAGAATAAAAGGTATTGTATCCTATTTTTACCTGGGTATTTAGACCCTGTATTGATAGATTCTGGTGTGAAATGTTTACATTTTAACCAGACTTTAGACCGATTTTCAGCGGTTGATAGTATAGAAATTATAAGCCCGATCCCAAAGCACGTACTAATTCCCAACTTTCCAGGGTTAAAGCCCACAAAGTTTTTAAAAAAATGTATATAGAATTTAAAACATAGATTTGACTCAGCTTTTGAATATTTGAATGGTTAAATAATTAAAATAAAATTCATGTATGTAGATTAAGTCAACCCTAAATCTTTTGCTTTGTAAAAAGGTACTAATTAATGTCGCACAGAGTTGGCACAGTGGTAGGACGTTTGACTACGGAACGAAAGTTTCACGAGTTCGACTCCCACCTCTGACAGAAATTTACTTTCCATGTAATGTAACGCTAGCTCAATTTTGTACGGGTTGAGCGAATTTCGTAGGCGCAAATGGGCATTCTAAATACTTCAAGACCCCCACCATTTTTTTTTTTGTTTTTCATTTTTATGCTAAATCTAACGTAAATTTCGAATCTGAAATTCAACTATTGATTTAATATTTAGAAAATAACCTTTTTAGAAATAATTTTTATGAACCCCATTTTCAATAAAAATTTTGATTTCTTTCTTATTTGACTATAATTCTCGTCAATATTATCACTGAACAATTGGTAAACAGTTGGGTAATTATCTTACGTTATAGTAAATAGATACAAATATGAAATGAATTTGTAAAAGTCACATTACATTGTCTTTGAGAATTTAAAATGGGAAAAAAAAAAAAATGACGAAAACAGTGATGGAAAAATCAATATAACTTACCATAAATATGGTGGGAAACTAAGATGGGACAGCAAGCAACAAAAAGAAAATATAATGGCAATCAACATTATTAAAAAACAAAAAAATGATTTTAAAAATATTGGTAACTCAGTCATTATAATAAATAGAAAAATTAAAACAACATGTCGTGAGTTATAATATTTATTGAGCGAAGCTTCGGGAGACAACCTGCTCCCATCATCAGGCTAGTTATAATGATTAGTTCTAGAGATTATATAGGTTTTCGTAGGTTCGAAATCGAGTGTTTTCATAATTAAATTAGTTTATTCGTTAAATAATTGATGAGACAAATTGTGCGGACTGTCGAG
>JAUZNK010047403.1:5659-16368 GCA_035046665.1 Euphysa ruthae
ATCATGTATCGTTATTGATCATGTATCGTTATTGATCATGTATCGTTATTGATCATGTATCGTTATTGATCATGTATTGTTATTGATCATGTATCGTTATTGATCATGTATCGTTATTGATCATGTATCTTTATTGATCATGTATAGTCTGAAATTTGAAACCTGCATGGTAGATTTTGTGATTGGACCTTGAGAAAAACCTACCATTCACCAATTATCAAATGGAGTAAGGCATTTTATAATTGAGCCTACCTCTAGAAGAAAATTATTAACTTCCTAACACCTTGATGATTCTTTTTGTTTTATTTAGACTATTTTATCCCGATTCAGATAATCATGATTCTAGCAGGTGGTATGCACATATTAAGTTTTATCTATCTTATTTACATGATCAGCAAGAAGACAAGAACTGCGGTGCCACTCACCGTTAGTTTAGGATTAACAGGTAATTTACTACAGTTTTGTTATTAATTCAATAATGATAATTTTATAGGCATTCATAAAATGTTAAGATATTTCCCACATATGCATATTTTATCTTTATCTTTCTTTTATCTGAAGGTGTGAGTTTATTCCAGAGTGGTTGCTTAAACAGTTAATAATTTTATAAGAAAAAAAATGTAAACACCAATTATTTATTAGGTGTCATGATCATTATTCCATTGGCTATATTCACGGAAAGAAATATGAAAACAGTGCTTGCATCGAGTATGGAGTTTGGATGGAGTTATTTCATTGGATGGGTAGGATGTCTCATCACATTCGGTGCCACAATCTTGTCATTCATAGACGCGCGCCACAAGAATAATTGATAATACAAATCCTGTGCTTATATTGGAATAATTCAACTATGTTGTATTAGCTATAGTTTATTACTTTAATAAAGTTTTAGTTGAAAAAAAGCTGAATAAAAGAAAAATGTACGTATATTAATTTAAATAGTAAGTTATTTTGATCTGATATATCAGTCTTTAGCAGGTATGTAAATGTAGCAAGGCAAAATAAAGGAAAAATGCTCAACTACAGATATCCATTTTTTTATTAAATACAGAACTGAATGTTGATTATGGCTTCAAGTTGTAAGCACTAGATACTTATGAAATAGTTTTATATAAAATTTTACTTCTAGAAGTTAAATAAATCTTAAAGGTAAACTCCTACGACCTAAAGTCAAATAAATAAATTTTAAATAAATTTTTATTAGTAAACTCCTATAACCTTAAGCCAAAGAAAATTTACTAGCGAATGTTTTTGTATTCTTATATTAGTGGATCGTGATGTAACGACATTTTTTTTATATCATTATGTTGTTGTAGAAATATTAACAAATCTTCGCAAACAATTTTTTTCTTTCTTTTTTTCGATTTTATGAAAAATGATTGTTTGAAGATCTTTTAGGTGGGTAAAGTTTGAAAAGCAACCCTTACAAATGGTAAAGGTTAAAGAATTTTCGTTTTTCAGAAAATGGAAGAAAATGCAAAATTAAAAGTTTGTTCTTTACATAAAGATATATTTTGAATTTCAGAGCTACCAATTTCCAAGGTAGTAATTTAAAAAAATATAAATAGGTATCCAACCTCAAATAGCCACTGGAAAAACCCCCTAGAAAAGATATCTTGGAAATCAGTCGCAGGAAAAATTCTTCTGGCAAAATGACACTAGGAAAGAAACTACCACCCCCCTTTGTAACCAAGCTTCAACTCACTTCCAACCAGAGAAAAAGCCCCACAGGAGAATTCTCCTGAAGAAAAATCTGTCTGGTAGTGGGGATTTAAATCTTTCCTTTTGAAATTCTGCCTTAAAATAACTGAAAAATATTAGAATGTTACGTTTGTTTGAACTATATAAAAATAGAAATTTAACATTTCCACTCTATATTGTAAGATAAGTGTGAGAAAATTACTAATCTTCTTGTATTATACTTAGATTGAATTTTAACTTAAAAAACGAAGAATTCTAAAGGCTTTCATGGCGTACTAAAATAATTATCAAGCTGAAAATGTAAATTTTTCAGAACAAGTCTCAGTTAAATCAAAGTAATTTATTATAGAGAATTGTAATAGGAAAATCTTATATTTATACGTCAAAACTACTTAATAATTGTTTATCACTCCTAATTTTCCCTTTGATTAGAAAATATTGGCATAAGAACGGATAAAAATCGTAGGAAAATGTACTTTAACTAAGAAAACCTTCCATTCTTTAAAGACAGTAGCAAGTTAGATGCGTGAAATTTATATTAAAGCTAAAAATATTTGATTGTTAGAACACAAAAGTTTAAACTTAAAAGTAAACTTAAATTATGGGGGGTTACAAAAAAGCACAGTAAAGTGTACATCACGCCCTAAAGTTCACATCACGTCCTCAAGGGCACATCACGTCCTAAACGACAAACTGCAAGGAATTGTAGTATTAGGTGCATCATGGGGTTTTGGTTAGAGGTTTGAGTTTTAAATATAAGAAATAAAGAACTTTTAAAAATTTATGAAACGACTCTATTTATTATTCTTTATTTATTATATCACCAATTATGGCTACACCTGTCACTCTTGAAAACTTTTTCCCCATTTCTGATAAATGTCATAGTCTAATTTTTTTCTTGTCTGAAACTTTGCATTAATTTAAAATTTCGTTATTGTCCTTATTGTGTTATTAAACCTGAAAACGGGTTAGACCTGCTATATAGTAATTTTATTAAAACTTAATTGCTATCCTACGTTTTGTAAAATGATATGTGCCTTGATTTCAAAAAACTCCACTTCCCAAAAGTGGAGCATTTTGACTTTTGAACTCAAAGAAAATATTACTCAATAATAGTTTAAGGTTAAAGGCAGATATTCAATAAGACAATAAGAAATTTTTCTAAGTGGCAATATTATCGCATACCTCGCAAAACAGAGTCAATCTTCTGTATTATTATAATGGCGCATTAGCTCTAAACATTAGTAAATCTCAAGGTAATTAATTAGTGTCATTGAAACAAATTTCACCTGTAGAAAATTTGGGAAACTATTCTGCTATAAAATAAAATTTTCTTATAAAAGAAATATCTTCATGTTTTATATTAGGAGTGATAAATTCCTTTAGAAATTTTTTTTTTTTTTTTTTTTTTTGTTTAGTTTTATATTAATATTATCACAAAAATTACTTCAATATCATTTATTTTAATTTAACTGAATTTTATTTTATAAGGAAATATTTCTAAAAAAAGTATTGGCTACTTAAATCTTTCAGAAGTTATGTGACCTTAGCAAAATCGTCACATATATGTTTTAAACTAATGTTTAACACATATGATGAACGTGTCAAAACAAAGCATTAAACACTCACCACTTTCTCTTTCACTTTCTGTCTAAAAGTAAACCAATGGTTTTTAAGGTCATCAAGGCCATCTTTAATGAAAGCGTTTATAATTGATTTTAAGAATTTAGTTTTTGCAAGCCTTCACAAAAAATTATTAAAACTTTTCGCTCCCCCTTACATAGTTTTTTAGATCGATTTAGCTTCTTGTAGTCAAGTCTTTAGTTAAACAACTTTGAATGTTCTCTGTTATAAGCGCTGATTTGTTCTTTCCCAAGGTTAGATTTGAGCATAGCAAGTGCCAAAGAGAAAATCAGGTGGGTAAAAAAAATTATATTCATATTTTCTCAGCCTACATTAAGTGTTACCAGCTTGGGTATCTCACTTAAGCAGTAAAGTGCTATGCGCTGAGCCATTTAGGCAAACAGAGCCAGATTGCTATCGTTAAAATTAATTAGCCGGCATACCTTTTAGTTGATAATGAATTATTAATATATTAATTATTATTTATATTATATATATTTGTCTCAAACCTGTCAACTACAATAGGAGATCATGTTAAATAAGATTTCTTAATAATCTCTATGAGTTTTAACTCACTGGGAATTCGGCCTCTAATCAATAATTTCATTAGAAATACAACCGCATTTGTATAAATCTCTGTTAGGTCAATGTACTGTAGCTGGTCTAGTCTCTAATCTTTGCTCCTTTGCGTTTTTTCACATTATCCCAGTTACAAAAACGGTCTCTAGTGTAAAAAAGATTTTGTCTAGATTATTTCTTCGTAAGTAACTAGCACTGAGACGTACACATGTCAAAGACTTAAGACACTTCATATCATGTATAAAAAGATTAGAGCTAGCTATCGGAAGATGAAGTTTAAGAAGAAGTGAATTTTTAAACAAAGAAACTGACGATTTGATGCAATTCTAGAGGCGGAATTGTTTCTATGTTTTAACAAAAAATGAAACTAAAAATATTAGAAAAATAATTTGAGTTAATGTTAATTTCACCAATCAAATTTAAACAAAGAAGATTAGCCGAGACGTGTTTGGGAGTTAGCAATTCAGAAAGATATTATAGTTAATAAGAACAATATGGTCAAAAAAACAAGCCTATGATGCCAACCTTGATCACAAAGTCATTTAAGCCAAAGTTACAGATATGATTTGTCATGTGACGTCCCAATAATAGCTCCTGTAACTACCAGTGCTGCTTGATATTGCGCAGGATAAATTTCGTCAAAAGTTTTATCTAGCTTACCTCTGCATGATTTTGAATGCTCTAAAATTTCTGAGTGCCTTGTGTATATCCAATTTTTGTGCTGATTAAAACGATTCATTTTAAACAATCCATACCGTGTCTTTAGATGTACTCTTGCATAAGGCTTCATTAAAATGTCAATGATTAACCTAAATGAAAGATTTATTTGAATAATTCGCAACTGGGTGGTTTTGAACACTGTGTGAACTATTAATCAAATGGAACATAGTCTTCAACCAATCAAATGGACATACTGTCTACAACAAATCAAGTTTTTGAGCATATTGTTTCTCTCACAATGCCTCCTATCAGTCCAAAATTTTAACTAATCTTATAATAACTTAATTATGAAAGTTTTGCAAAAATCTATGTTTTTCATAGAGCACATTGTTAACTTAAGGTTTTATTATATTATAAATCTATTGTGGTAAGCTTAAAAATGGCCACCACTGCATTGTGAACGAGTAAAATCAAACAGATATATTGAATAACCATTTTGAAAATCACACCTGGAAATTCAAATACGTGTCTATAAATAAGTTATCAGCACGGCTGGGTAATGAAACGACAGTAACATAAAATGCCAGTTTTAATATATCAACCGACTGAAAATTATAAGGGTTTTTGTATAACTTTCAAAAAGCAAATCGTTTTTCATTATTTCAGAGATTACATTATCACGAAAACTCTCTTTCTTTCTGCAGGTATTTAAAATCTGCAAAATTTTCATGTTTTAACGTAACATTTAAATGATGTAAAGTATCTCCTATATTGTCAGTATATCCAGGAACAACTTTTGTTTTCGTATTTAAAGGTTTTCTATTTTATTTTACAGTTTTATCCAAGCAATACAATGTTGGTCAAAATATTTAGAATTTCATTTCCCTGTGTTTTCAGGTATTTTAAATTTAAATTGCAGTTATTTATACTGTAAAACCCTTTGTTGTTGGCAGTGGTTTTTGTAGTAAACATATTTGTTTTTAGGGGGAAGGGAATGAATATTAAACTATTCCTGACATTGTCTGACACTCTTGTACAATGGACTTAGTAATTTTCCTAGAAACAATCTCAAATAAGTATTGCAATCAATTTGCACTAAATATTTGTATGCGATTACTATGTGGACGTTAAATTTATTTCTGTTTATCACTATGACATGCTCCAAGAAGAGGGGGGCACATGCTTTTGCCCTTTTTCGAAAATTCTATTCAGGTTTACATCACAACATGTGTTTTATTGAATTGTAAAATGTGTTTTCAACAATTTATAATGATGCTTAGCTTTAACAACTATCAACAGAATAAAATAATAAAATCCAAATCAATCAAAATAATATAAAAATAAATAAAATATTAAACATCTTATAAATATATTAAAGTTCTTATTTATCCTTTTAATATTCACTTTCAAAATTCAAAATTGTTACATGAACAAAAAAAAAACATTCCATTGGTGATTTCAGCACACCTGCACAACAAGACCAGAATGAATCTCTACAAGAATTAATGAAAAGGTATCCACTAAGTTAAGTGAGCGTGATAATCGTAAACTAGTAAATAGTTTGCATGTACTTTGGAAGTCAGTACGTAATTTTTATTCTACTGATATACAAAAAAAAAATTTGAGTTGCAGAAACTCAGACCTCCAATCATACCATCCGCAGGTCTCTTAAGAAAGCTGGTTATCAATATGAGCAACGTAGGAAAAAAAAGCAATTACTCGGGGATGATTTAAGAAAAACGTTTAAAATTTTCTCGGTTTTGTCAACGACTACCAAAGAATTTTTTGAAGGATAGCATTGCATTTTAATTGGATGGGTCAGGTTGGGTCCACAAAAAAAATCCGTGCTAGTCAGCTTGCACTGAGCGGACCCGCACATGAAAGAAAAGGAGAGAAAGCCTACAGAGGCACTGCATGGTTAAATGCAGAAAAGAAGGGTTCTGTGGGAAAATGGCAAAGTTTATGGTCGCGATAGCCTTTGGAAAAGGACGTATTACATGCAAACAATATATTGGTTCTGTGAACGGAGAGACCTGCAAGTCATTTATCGAGGAACACTTTCCAAGTTTGCTTGAACTCTCTTCCTACCCAAAAGGCAAGTTATTTCTACAAGACGGCGACCTTTCCCAGAATAGCAAATTAGCGAAGGACGCAATGGACTCAATTGGTTGTCGACTATTTAAAATACCACCTAGATTGCCTGAACCTTATCGAGAATTTATTTCATTTGATTGGAAACAGTTAAAGAAATATACCCTGGAAAATAACCTGCAGCATGAAATATTTATAAACGTAACTGTCATTTTCCCTTGAGATAATCAATAAGACAATTAATTCTATGCTAAAACGATTAAAGGAAATAATAAAATTTAAATTTCTGAGATCTAATTACTGACTGAAGCCATTTTGTTATTTATTTTGTAATATAATTTTGTGTGCTGTGAAATTTATGCGTATCTTGGATGTTATGAAGTTTGCAATGTTAAGCTTGAACAGGATTGGTGTGATGACAACAATCAATTCTATTTAAAATTAAAGGCCATATTTTTTTGAAGAAAGTGCTACACACATTTTAATTCTTATTGGCCAAACTTGATATGTCTTGACTTTTTTTATAGGAACAATCAATTCTATTTAAAATCTATAAATTAAAGTCCGTATTTTTTGAAGAAGGAGCCACACACCACTCAATTTAATTTTTCATGGCCAAACCTGATATGTTTTGACTTTTATTATAGGAACAATCAATTATATTTAAAATTTATAAATTAAAGAAAATGTTTTTTAAAGAAGGGACCACACACCACTCATTTTAATGCTTCATGGCTAAATTTAATAAATCTTTTTTTATAGGAAGAATCAATTCTATTTAAAATTTATAAAGTAAAGACCATGCTTTTTAAAGAACGAGCAACATACTACTCTTTTGAATTCTTCATGGTCAAAACTGATATATTTATGGGAAGCAAACAAATTACTCCATGGTACATTTATTATAGCGTTTTGCTAATATTTTGTAGGAAGTATCTTTTTCATGTACTTTTAACTTCTTCTTTTTTTTTCTTTTTTTTTCGGAAACTTTAAATTTTAATTTCATTATCAACTGTGTCATCCGCAAATAATTTATGGTAATTTATGCCAATGATTTTACCAATTAAGTTTTTACAACAATGTCTCCTCCTTTGATCTTTCGTCACTTAAATATTCCACAAAATTTGCTTTACGAATTAATAATCTCTGCGGCTATTTTTTGTAAACACGATATAATTGCGATTTTAAACTCAATGACAAACTTTCCATTACATTTTGATCAATACTTTTATTATCCTACTTTGCAAATTTTAAATAGCGGTTAACTTTGTGTCAAACTCGTTCTGTCTAGATTCAAAACAATGCATTTGAGCTGATGGGAATTTCAATTTACTCAAAAGTTGTATGTAATCGTAAGCAATAAAACTCCATTACGGACGCATCGTATGCATTCCCAACAGCACTGAAAAAATAAATTTTCTTCAGCGTTAGTAACAAATCAAAAAGAGTGGTATTGATCATAAAATTTTTGTTAAATTCATTAGATAAACTGGCAGGTTTCATGAACGATTTTCCAAAAGTGAGACGTAATTTAAAATACGAGATAAGAAGAAACGTAAACGGTTGAAAAAGAAAATAATTTCAACGTGATCATTGTTGCCAATGATGCGGACTGTGAGTTAAAACGCTATCTAAAGTTTTCATATTATTTACACGAGGTCTACTCGATTTTCATATTTTATAGCGATAGCTAACAGAAAATCGCCTTTACAAAGAATTTCTAAAAATTTCTAATGACTGAAGAATAAGAGAAAAATTGATTTTGTTACATCAAAAAAACCTCTTAAAAAAATTGTCTCACAACCACCGTAGATAAATCAGGTCCGCAAACACTATAAAATCGATGGATATTGAAATAACCCAAAAAAGCTGTAGGGACATATTCCTCGCATGTACATTCTTTTTTCTAATTTTAAAAAGCCTTATGTTTATATGGTAAACATACCAACAAACATTTAATTAACAGTGAGCGGTTGATATTTTTTCATCATTTAACGATAATCTATGATATTTACATAGTTTTTGTTAGTTTTAAAAACATTTTATATCCCTTTTAATCTCTTTATCACAACATTTATTGTAAAAACTTACTGTATTCTGCGTATTATAACGATCTTATCTTTCGCTATAGTTTACCATAAGTATTTATATTTTTGAAATTGTTGTAAATTGTTGCTTAATTTATGCAAGGAGAAATATGTTTGACCAAGCAAATTACTCAACAGAAGACGGTTTATAAAATACCTCATTTGGATTACTTCTATTCAACCAAGAATCAGAAGGACTGTTTTATCCTCACTTATCGTGAGTTTAAAGTAACTTTCCTGCAGTATCATTTATGTTAATAAATGATGCTGCAGAAAAGTTACAATAATAATAAAGGTCCAATTTGCAAAGACCTATTAGACATAGTTGATATTTTCAACGATTAAAATAGAGTGGTGCGCCGTTTGCTTTGTTGGAAAAACAATGTAGATGATATAAGTTTTGCTCATAGTACTTTATGGAGAACAGTCTCTTTATTAAACTTCATTTCATCTTCATTTTACAGGTTTTTTAACAAAGGAGATAGAAGCCGCAGCTGAAATTTATTAATGTGCGTAATCACACATAATCATGCATTATATGTTCATTATAAAGAAGAATTACTTTCTAATCCGTTTTTCTGATAACATTAAATTTGCTGACAATGAAAATTATCTTTTTAGTTGTCTCTGATTAAATCTGCAGCAAAATTAAACAATGACCGAGACATCAAGGTTAGAGATTTCAGTAAAAGAATTTCCTTTTAATAAAACCTAAATAAGACTTTCTTAATATAAAATCAAGTTGTACACTTGTAGCAGTATCCCTTTAATTATTTTATGAGTAGTTAACTCAGAACTGTTGCAACTATTCCGCTGTTTGCTAAAGTATTTCATGAATTGCATGTTATTTGGTACTTTCCATAAAAAGCTTATTTATGCAAATTTTATTCCTTCTCATTATTTCGGTTAATAAACCTAAAATTCCGCCTATCAGCCTAGTATCTGTTTTTGCTGTAGTTAAGAACCCAGTTTTAAAACAAACTTGTAAAGTTTTGTAAACTAGCCTTTTAAAATTTCTCAGTAATTTTATAAAGTGCTACAGCACACAAAATGCTTTGTTTAATTACTTGAAAAATATGCAAAAACCCCTCAACCATCATGAAAAATCTGGATGCTAATAATAAATAACTTATAACTTTGTTACTATGATGTGATCGGTAAGCAAGCGAGCAAGCGAGCAAGCGAGCAAGTGAGCAAACGAGCAAACGAGCAAGCGAGCAAGCGAGCAAGCGAGTAAGCCAGTAAGGCAGTAAGCGAACAAGCGAGTAAGCGAGTGAGCGAGTTAGCGAGTGAGCGAGTTAGCGAGTGAGTGAGTGAGTGAGTGAGTGAGTGAGTAAGTAAGTAAGTAAGAAAGTAAGTCAGTAAGTAAGTCAGTATGCAAGTAAGTAAAATGTAATTTAATGAAATATTTTTTGCAGAATTATGGTTGATACCTTTTTGATCTGTGGACTATATCCAGAGTTTGGGAAAACTTAGTTTAGAATATTTTCTATTTTTTTAAAATCCTAATATTGGAAAATTAAGCAATCGTCTACACGAAGAAGTAATTCTCAGTCTAGTTCTTTTGTCTGGTCGTTCACTTATTGCAAAAACGAAGTCCTATAATAGACCCTTGAGGGGCCCCAATTTTCACTATTAATTCATCACAATGTTCTTTATCAACTTTCACCCTAATTTTTCTATTTTTATAAACAATGATTAAAATTGGGTATAAACCACGGAAGGTTTATATTAATACAGCATTTCTTAAATAAATTAGATGATTTGTTACAAAAGGGAATTTAAAACAAGACATGCTAACCGTAAAACATCTTTTATTTACAAAAAACATTCGGAAAAAACTTTTCTTTTAGGCTTTGTCTAGTAAGTGAAAGAGAAAGAAAATGTAGCTCAAAAAGTAGTTTGATTTATTAAAACAATATATATATATATATTTATATGTATATTTATATATATATATATATATAT
>JAUZNK010047414.1:0-16367 GCA_035046665.1 Euphysa ruthae
TAGTTTATAGATATATTTCTAGTTTACATTAAAAAAAGTAACACATAAATACGTATATGAATTTCTAACTCCACAAAATATCAAGAACAGGCAATGTTTGAGTCTTGAGATAGAAGAGAAAACTAACAACTTAGGTGGGGTAAGGGCAAAATATGAAACTTTCTAGAAATATGGATTTCTTTTTTAAGTGGTATTTACTCTTAATAATATATATGGACGATATATTTTTATAAATCTACAATATCAATGCGTCGTATACTCAATTAAGTATGTTTGTTTTGGCCCTATCCGATTTTCTTATAAAAAAAAAGAATTTCTAACGTAAAATTTTGTGACGTCGAATTGCTCGCTGGGGAATTTCCTCACATTGGGTTTTCGAACCTTGTTGTGATTTCTTAGGGAAAAAGTTTTTTTGGAAACAGAATTATTGATAATAGAAATGTATTACTACCTACTGAATTTAAATAATGTCTATTGTTTTATGTACATCACAATAATTTCATATGAAAGGTTTTTACAAAATTGCAAAAGAAAGAACGCAAATTATAAACTTTCATACAAAAAAAAATAAATTTAAAAAATTTTCTAGCTTTTTTCCATGACACTCCCTGGGTTGTTCAAAACGTTATCAGTAAAATTCTCCGCCTGCAATTTTACTTATTTCCATATAAAATAAAGAGAAAAAGATTTCTGGTGTAGAATTGTCTGACGGCGAAATGCCGCCGGAGAATTGTCGGCGAAGAATTGCTGATGGAGAATTGTCATGATCCCCGTTCACATGGCTGGCTAGCATAGTACAAATATTTAGCCAGCTAGTCTATTTTGATAGCAGGTAAATAGTATTTCTGTTCCGACTTTTAATTCAAGAATTGTAGGGTTTTAGGCTAAAGGTACAGTGAAATAGATTTAGCTTAGGGAATGACTCACATAGCCATCATGTTGTTCACTTCAGACTTGCAAATAATTTTTTTATTATTTGTTCCGTTTCTGTAAATTAAGTTGGAGCAAGAGGACTCCTTAACGTCATGGGTCTAATTATATAATGCTAAACTGTACAATCTTGAACAAAATTGTTTAGAACGAGTGAAATATGGCTCAACTTCAAAAACTCCTTCCCCACAAAACAAAATTGTATTGTGATCTAGACACCTGTTTCAGTAACTGCTAATTTTTAAACAACAACGTTTCAAATTTTCGTGATTTTTTCTCATTTTTCTCAATTTCGCAATTTTTCAATGAAAAAGGTCTTTTATAAGCTCGTTAAGTTACCTGCTGTTACAAGTAATTTCAATCGGCAAATGTTATGCTTTTACATTGATTGATGTCAAGGATTCTGATAAAGTGATAAGTGAATATGTTGACTCAACGACATAAAACTCATTTCTCATCCTCTTTATAGACATTATTATCTAAACAAAAAGGATTGTTTTCGAGAATAAGTAGGCGTATTTTGTCCCATTAATACGGTTATTCGTAAGATATTAATTGAAGGTATCAATAAAAACATCTTATATCAATACGATTTCGGTTATGTTAGATGAGGACAAATTACGCCTAATACAATGAGGCATCATTTGTCCCAATAATACGGTTAACGGTAAATAATAGTTCAAGTTATTAATAACGATCTCTTATATCAATGTTATCTAGGTCTTGTTAGATGGGGACAACATACGCTGGGTAATTAGATTACATCCGGTGTACGTTTAAAAAGAAATTCTCGGGTGTTACTCTGAAAACAATTAATGCACGAGATGAACCGCTACTTTTACGAGGTGTTTAGATACTGCAAGTGTTTAGTTGGCGTTTGATGTTTTCGTAATTCCAAGACACGCAATTTTTGAAACGTAATGAGGGTACATACTAGGCATCACAGTATTAACCTAGATCCTTCCCGGTGCATTATGTCATACCTGAAGAATATATGAAACATATCTAAAATATGTAATTATAAAAAACTTAAATGGTTATATGATTAAGATTATATTTGGATATGAAAATAAACCCGATGAAACTGTAAACAAACACGGCCCAATGAAGCCAAATGGGACTAAAGGAGGTCTGGGGCCTATTGGTCCTAAGGGAAACTCGTTGAGTGTGGAGCTTCTGCTTCTTGTCCAAAATATGATCCAGGAGGGTTTAGTACTGCAGCTCTTCAGGTTATTTAGAAGGATGCGGTCAACTTTGACCTTCTGGTTCTCCTGGTCATAAAGGAGAATCCGGTGTGGAAGGGTCTGAAGAGAAAGTCATATCTCTTGCACTTGATTGTAGTAGTTTTGAAAACCAGGATGTCTTATTGCTCTCTCCATTGATGCTTCTATTGCACTGCTTAACATGTGGCTAAGTCCAAAAAATATTGAAGGACTATCCAGAGAAAAAGCTTATTTTATATATCTCCTCCAAACATGATGGTATGAGTAGGATTTTTTGTGTTTTCCCTGCAATAACCGTAATGAAAGATCACTGGAGTATATAAACCAAAGGAAAAATGATTCTTACCTTTGAGGCCAAAGATCCCAAAAAGCCTTATCAGTATGTCAAGACTAGGGAGATGATTAAAGGAGAATATTTTGAGGTTAGTCGTATTTTTGGTGCAGACTGATCCTTAAAAAGTCAACATGGAGATAATAGATCCATACTCTCAGCTATACACTACACTAAACGAAAACATACCAAGCCCTTGTCTTTGGCAGACTAACAACTGACCTTAGTAACTTAAATACATCCAAACACCAGCCGTTCCAATTATCATGTACCTTGGTGCAGGGTGCGGTCTCGTGAGTACTGGAAGACAGCTATCCTCTTGTCATCTAAGAATAAAACCTCAAAAACGCATCCATATCTCAGGTTTCGCAAAAAGATTGCTCAATTCATATGCAGACTTCGTCAAAAAGGAGCTTGAAGATGACGTCATAAGTCATAAGACAAAATTTATTAGATTTTAGAAAAAGTTCTAAATTACCACGCTATAAATAGGGAACTACGGTCGAGAATGCAGAAAAAATCATAGAGCTTGACTGGTCCACAAAAAAAGATTTGGTCAAGAAATAACGCAAGGAGCCCTTCATTGTTTCTTAAAAAAACTCGGGGATAGATGCTCATTTTAGATATCAATCGCTTCAAATCGCCACGAGTATATATGCACTTAACAGCCAGTGCTCTAGTTTGGGTTTGCACTAACTGTTAAGTGTTTGTCCTTCTGTTTAAGCCTTGCCGCCATAGTGCAAGTATTTGTGAAAGATGAAGTTCACTTTTTACCAAAATATGTAATATTACAATTTTATACTATGAAACTAGTTTTACAATTTTTTCTAGGAACTGACGTTACTGTTTATTCTGGTAACTTACAGTACGTTGTTCTGTGAGTTAACATTGAAATTTATTCTCTGATTGCACATTACGTTGTTCTGTTCAACACCATTACAGCTTATTCTGTGATCGCACATTACATTGTTCTGCTCAATAACATTACAGTTTATTCTGTGATTGCACATTACACTGCTCTGTTCAATAACATTACAATTTATCCCGGGAAGGAAGGCTGTATTCCTCTGAATCTATTTTTCTCTGCTGTTCAAATATTATTATTATTACTACGTGAAATTAGTATGAATTTTGGCCCGAATGTAGGCCCAAATTTTGGCTGAAATATCTGCTGATTAAAAAAAAAAAAATGTCTTTATTGCTATGGAGAATTTTTTGCAAATTTTCCAAGTTAGTTTCAGCTCAGAGCTCGATTTTTACTTGCTTATTTGTGCTTTAAATAGGTTAGCGTGACAATGTAGTGTCGATTAAATTAATATTCACCGTTAAAATTTTCTTTGTAAAGAAATAAATGGCGAGACAAGATACCAAAAACAGGTGATAATTTCGCCTTAAAATTCGGATCGAAAATTAGCACGAGTTTTTATGCTGACTCACCAAAAAAAAAACTTTCAGTAAAATAAAAAATTTTTCTTGGTAATCCCATATGAGCTCCAGCTACAAATATAGCTACGCTTACATTTTTGCGCAAATATTATTGCGTAACATTTTTCCGTAAAGCAAAAACTTCAAAAAATGTAATGCATGTTAAAAATATTTAGACAGCAACGGCCAAAATTTCATCATTAAACATGTTTTTTCTGTTTTTGGACATCCGTTTGTACTCACACAATTACGCTTCAAGTTATAACATCACAGATGAATAAGCATGAACTGGTTTTGAAACAGCCAAGAATCGTCTAATTGGTATTTATAGAAAGAAGGAAAAAAAAATGTTTAAAGAAAATTGGGAGGCCAGGGTATCAATACCAGTACCTGCCGCATGCTAAACCAGAGCTAAACATGTTAAAGTTTTTTAAAAGAAAAATTCAATTTTTCTTATTATTTTATTTGCTCATTTTTATAAAAATTAAACCAATTAAAATTTTTAAAGTCTTTGGTATATTTATCCAATTATTCACACACTTTTCCTATTTTCATAACTTAAATAAAGTTAACGGCTAATGATTGGATAGTTTATTAAAGTCAGGTATGAAAGCCGTTTCGTCAAGTTGTTTTGACTGTAGTTAGCAATGCAGTAACCTTTTGAGGTAGCCATAGTAGAAAATTTTTTTTATTTCACCAAAATTCCTATTACAGACTTGAATGTTTTAAGACATTTATAGCCATAATGTTGTTTCTTTTTACCTCAATATTCCTACTTTTTATACTAATTTAAGAACAGATGCAGTTTATTCTTTGTTAGACTTATCTAACTTCTTTTGTCAATTCGGTGTAATCCTTCATTGTCATCATTACATCTTATCGTATTCCTTTTTGTTTTCTTTACTTTATTTATAATTTTTTCTTGCTTTAAATGTTACATTTGAGTGGGCAGAATGTGAGCTTTACTACAAATTTTTGAAACAAGCTTAAAAACATGCCCAAAATCAGGCTTTATTTTGGAAAATTTAACGTTTGAAACTATCCCACAGATAGAGATTATCTTTATTTGCAAAGGAAAGACTTAATCAATAACTTACCTACATTGATTATACTTATGATTTACAAATTTATTTGTTTTATTTTTTATTTAATTCCTCAATCTTAGTATTTTCATCATAATGGTTATCATAACAGATTACATATTATGTGAGAAAAAAAGCATGTTATGCAAAGGTGGTGAATTTCGTAGGGATATTTGTGCTGGAGAAGTCGAAAAACATGTGTGCTTAGGTAAGTTTAAATATGCCATGTTTTTGTTAGAGATTTTTATGCAAACTTTCTACGATAAAAAATCTGTATAATTAGATAGATAATTTTTTCCCTTTTCTTTGAACGAAAGCTGTTTCAAAAAAAAAAAACATTTCTAATGTAATTGTCTCTTCTGGAAATAAACGTTGAGACTTTGTTGACCTCAAGTTAATATATGTTATCAATCTTTAGTATTTATTAAAAGGCTTACCAATAGAGATAAGCATTTATTCATCACTAAGAGAGCGATTTAAAAAACTAAGCATTTTCAGTTAAATATGTTTCGCCTCGAATGAGAACTTTCTCTTCAATCAATCGTAAGATGCTTGTGGCAAATCCTATATAATTGAATCAATTTTTTTTTTTGGTACTAACAGAAGTTTCCTTAATTCCTTAAAATGTGGTCTTGCTAGGTTACTGAATGCTTTTAAAATACAGCTTACATTGGTTTATATCGAAGAATACCTTATCGTAAAACATGTTTCATTATAAGTAATTTTTCTTTTACCTAGCCTAACTTTGAATGTCATTGTAAAATATTTCAAACACAATGAATATAGCTCAAAGAGGTATCATTTTTACAGAATTTTTAATCCATTATCTTTAGAACCCTATCATATATAGTTCAGAACGATTTTTTGTAGAACATTCTCACATTGCCAGATAAGGGATAGCTGAGCTTTCAACTGTGTGGAGTGATGGTAACGATATTAATTTTCTAGCATGTTAACGTCGGTTTTGTAGCTGCTTTAGCACATTAGAATATAGAAGGAAACGCAGATATATGTCAATGGATAAAACTAGACTAACTTTAACTAAAACACGTATTTTACATCCATGGACGTGGTAATTGTAAGCAATGGATATAATGCAGAGGAAGATGATATGATGCCAGGTTTAATGCTAAAAGTTTCAATGTTATTGACAATATATAAACGAATTTGAAGCAATCTGCACATTGAAATACTCAATTAAAGAAATAAAATACATATATATATATATATATATACATATGTATATATATATATATGAAGAATTTTTTTTGTTAACGAAGGTCAAAAATACTGATTAATAGAGGTTTTTCTATCCAAGAACATTAAGGGTTTATTTTCATAAACCTAAACAAAAGGGTTGCGATGAATTTCAACAAACCTCTGTTTTTAAATACTTTGATATTAAATTTTCACGAATTCATGTCAAGCAGTTCTTTGGCAGAGTACGGAATGTGTAAAAATTTAAACAAAGTTTAGCCGTTAATAGAATCAATAACATTTTTTCAACATAGAAAACTATATACCATATTGTGAACTTAACTATATCTCCAGTTGGACGGAAACAAAAAAAAAACATTTTAAAAAGTTTTTAATGAAAACTTAGTTACACTAGTATAAAATAAATCAGTTATAAATGCATCGAATTTAAGTAAAAAACTGTAAACCCATTAAGTTTTTATAAGAATGTGGTTCTTAATAAATGCTCTAAATTAATTTTGGTTTTCAAATGTTAGCTCCTTTCGAAATATAAATTTACTTAAAGTTTTTATTGTCCCTTTTTTTTCTTTAGATTCAAAAGAAAATAATCTTCTACATTACGTGACAAATTCCATTCAAAATATTTTGTTAAATTAAGAAACAATTAAATATAAGCGATTTGTGTCGGTATGATACAAAAATAAAAAACTTAACATTTGTACATCGGTATTGTTTTTATAACTAAGGCTAAAAGTAGTCAAACGTTATTTGAATAACTAATATGCATAGACTTAGTTAAAATGCTATCTATAGTTTTAAGTTCAGCAAAATTTCAACCCGTTATAATAGTGGGTAAGAGGAAATTTATCTTTTTATCAGTTTTTAATTGTTGTTCTCTAATTTAGGTTTTATAAGTTATAAAGGATTATAATGATGGATCTGAAGATAGTTTTGGCCGCCATGTCACTTTTCTATGATTCGAAGTATTGTCTGTGATGTTCAATTTATCTTAGTCGGTATGTTTAAAAGCAGTTACCAGAAAAAAAGCTCTTTAAAACCTTTTTTTGGGTATCGTATAATGAAGACGTTGTTGTTAAAGACAATTTTATGCCTTATTTTGCCATTTCTCTTAGTGTGCTTGTTCGATGTTTTTTTTCAAAAGGTTTAATTATTATGGCAGAATGAAAAATAAATAACTAATGAAATATTTTGTAGTTCCTGTTATACCGCAAGCAACTTGGGAATATCTACTGATATGATGTCAACGGTCTTCTTATCACTTTTATGGTTTGTTATATCACTAAACGCTGCATTTTTGCTTTTCTATTTATATGAAAGTAAGGTGTATAAGTGTATAAGGATTTATAATTGCAATAACGCTCCAGTTGGATTTAAAGTTTTCCTTAAATTTTAGAACTGTATTTTCAGATAATTCATACATTTAGTCCTTCTGTAATTAAGAAAAATAACAATTTTGTTTTTAAGTTTAATTAAAAAGTAAAGACTTTTTTTTTGTTTTTTTGATTCAGGTATACTTGATTATGACAATGAGTGCAATGAACCTTTTTTCTTTACACAATTTATCAATTTCCCAATTCAACTTTGTAAATAAAATCTGTAAAGGTTCTTGTATCATTTTAGGATAAATGTTTTTCTCTCACAATATTCAAAAGAAAAAAAAGTTTTTTTTTTTTACTTTCAAAAGATTTGTTTATTAAGCACCAGGAGAGATGTCAAGGGTATACACAAACATTTTCTTTCACAACAACATCTCCATTATACGACAAAAAACAGTTTTCAAGAATTTTTTTTTCTGTTAAACCGCTTTTAACCATACCTAACAACAATTTTACACTTTATATTTAACTGAATATCATAGATAATACTTTGGATCATATAAAATGGCGCAACAGCCAAAACTATCTATAAATCCGTCATTTTAATGCCGAAATAAAAGTGTTAACTTTTAAAACCTAAATTAGAGAACAAGAAATAAAAATTGAAATAAATGCGAGATTTCCCTTTCGACCTGAAATTTCGGGCTGAAATTTTTCTGGATTTAAAACAATAGCATTTTAACCAATTTTCTGCATATTCGTCATTCAGATAAAGTTTGATTACTTTTAGACTTATTAGTATAAACAAGACTGATGTAAAGATACTAAGTTTTGTTTTCTGTCACACGAGGAGCACAACGTATGAGTCACTTCAATAATTAATACCAGTTGTTTCAAGAATTCTTTTGTATCATAGCTGCAGCTATGATACAAAAAACAATTTAATTTGTTGCTATTCTTACCAACAGTTTAATAGTAGTTAAAACATTACGTTCAACAACAGCTTCACTTCATCTTATAAACTAAAGTTTGATACTTTTAAAATAATATTAATATTTGCTTTCTTGCTGCCTTGTTAGTTTCAAATTTATATTACAAAAAACTACTATTGTTAATTTTATTCCATACTAGGATAAAAAAACCCTCCTCCGCGAGTATAAATAAGGCTAATAATGTGGTCTATCATTCCATTCGTGATTGTTTATGTTATAATCAACTAATTAATAACTAATTAAAATTAAAGAACGGCGGCAATAGTCTAAATGGAACTTTTCCACGGCGCAATTATCCAATTTAGCCTCCGGGAAAATTTCGGGATACCGTTTTTTGTGTACATCAATAAATCGTTTATACTGACTATATTATATCAAAAACAGAGATTATTACACAAGACGTGTTTAAAACGTTAAGGAATAGAAAAAAGACAAGCAAATTAAGTATTAAAAAAAATTGGAGGAGAAAAATAATATTGTGCTTAAAATTTGTTTATTAAAGCAAAATTTATTTGTATGAATCGCAAAAACTATGAGTTAATCTATCCCTCTCTCCAAACACCCTAATATTTAGTGCTTTGCAAAAACAAGAAATTTTATTTCTAAGACAAATATTCCTCAATTTTTTTTGAATGGAATTAAAACTTCTATAAAGTAAAAAATTTTTTGATGGGAAAACAAAATGTAAATTTATATAGGTAAAATTACCAATAAAAAACAATTCTTACAAACTACATCCTGTTTACCATTCCTTTATTCTTCCTTAAAGTTTTATAAATTTATATCTTGCTTTATTGTTCTACCGTCCAATCTAAATAGTTTTTGCATACGAAGGACTTCATAAATAAATATATATATATATATATATATATATATATATATATATAAATATGAAAAAAAAAAATAACATGTATAAATATATGGAAAAAAAAATAAAAAAGCCATAAACACTTGTTGAAATAAAAAAGCAACTAAAGGTCTCTTTTCTCTAAAGTTTAAGTTAAACCATGCTTATTTGTAAATCGCAGATGATAGCTGAAAGAAAACATTGTATAAGAAAGCCAACGTTTGTTTCCAGCTATACCGCTGATCCAACTTGGTGCAATATGTTTTATAAAATCTTTTGTCATTTTTTACATAGCTTCACATATTTAATATATTTTCACTTCGGCAATTTTAATATATCGAGAATTGTGTGACAGCATCTCGAATCGCCCTGGTTTTCTACAAATTAACTTTTGTGTATGTAAGGATGTCAATGTGCCGATTGCTTCGAATTCATTTATATCGTCAATAACGCTGATTTTAAGTATTAAACCTCGAGTCATATCATTTTGCTCTGCATTATTACTTTTGCTTACAACTTCAAATTCATGGATGTAAAACACGTAGTTTAGGTCAATTTTTGTCCAATGACTTATATCTTGGTTTCCTACTATATCCGAATGTACGATAGTAGTTTCAGAACCGTCGTTAACGTGCAATGCCGGAGAACGAACATCGTTAAGATAAGTTAACATACAGTTGAAAGCTCAGCTATCCCTTGTCTGGCAATGTTAGGATATTCTAAAATAAAAAAATTGTTCTCAACAAAATAATAAGGTTTTAAATACAATGGATTAAAAAATTCTTTAGAAAATAATGCCTCTTTGAACTATATTCATTGTGTTTGAACCTACAACAACATTCCGAAAATATTACATATTTTGAGACATGCTTTTTAACGAAAACTGATATCATACAAACCACTAAAAGCTGTAAAATTATTTAGCAACCAAGCAAGACGAACTTTTATTGAATTAAGGAAATTTCTGTTAGTACCAAAAATAGAAAATAGATCCAATTATATAGGATTTGCCATAAGAATCTTACGATTCATTGAAGAGAAAATGCTTATTTGAGGCCAAACATATTTGACTGAAAATGCTTATTTCTTTGAGTCGTTCTTTTAGTCATGAATATATGCTCATCTATTTTTGGTAAGTCTTTTAATAAACACTAAAGTAAGACAACATATATTAACTTGGGGTCAACAAATAGTCTCAACATTTTTTTCCAGAAGAGACAACGGCTTTAGTACTGAACTTAGAACTCCCGTTTGAGAATACGGTAAAGCGCATCATTCAAATTTATGGTCGTCATTTATGAAATTTATTTCTCGTGAAAATGATTTTCTGATGCTACCTCCCTCCATAACCAAAAATAATATCAAAATTTCTAAAATTTATTTATTTTGGTAAAACGCTTTGTGATGGAATGAAATAAAATAATATCAGCTCTTTTTGCTTTTATACATAATAATATTTTATTAGTTTATGTACAAATACAAATAAAATGCTCCATGATCGGCATATAGTCTGGCCAAACAATAGTAGTATTAATAAATTTTTATGAAAGTATAAAAGCTACAGCGCATGCGTTGGGAAAATTATGTCATAGAACGTAGATTAATTGTTAACGTGTCAACGTGTTAAAGCAGGTATATATTACAGCAAATTTAGAATTATTTCACTCACTTAAATTCATATGATTAGGTAACAACTGCTCATTTAAGCGCTGTAAGGGCTGGGTAGAAAAAAAATGTGTATTTCTATTTTTTTTTTTATTTTATTTATTTAAACTGTATTGGTACAAAAAAAAGAGAAAAAATTACCTATCTATCTATGCAGATGTTTTATCGTAGAAAAGTATTCTTCTTTGTGGTAGCACCCCAGTTGAGTCTTACGTAAAAAAATGTAATGAAAATACTTAAGTTTACCTAAACACACATGTTTTTCGACTTCTCCAACACATATATCCCTGCAAAAACCATCAGCTTTGCATAACATGTTGTTTTTATCACACAACATGCCAACCTAATATCATAATCTTTATGATAAAAATAATAGTATTGAGAAATTTAAAAAAAACGAATTAAAAGAATTAGTAAATAATAATTTTAATCAATGTAGGTAACTTATTGATTAAATCTTTCTTTTGCAAATAAGGACATTTTATATTTGTGCAACAATTTCAAACGTTAAATTTTTCAAAACAAAGCCTATTTTAGGGCAAATTTTTAAGCTCGTTTCAAAATTTTGTAGTTAACTCACATTCTGTCCACTCATATGTAATTTTTGAATTATTTTATTACAGAGAACTCTTTCACTATACAGAGTGTTGAAATTTATAAAAATATGCCGTCTAAATACTAAATAAGAAATTAGCAAAAAGATGCTTCTAAAATTAGGAACAACAATCATAATATTTTTCGTTTTTTATAATTTTTTTAGATACATATCTTAATTTCGAACACATCACCTAAATTCTGCCTTGAAATGCTGCCTGAAATTTAACTGCTGTTTTCACCGAAAAGGCAGTCATCATGTGGACCACACCACATACCCTTCCAATATGGCATCGTGGTACGGCGCCACGGATCCACAAATATTAATTATAAAAAATAGATACCACATCATATATTTAAATTGACAACAAAATCTTTTGGGCTAAGATAGTTAAAAACCACTTACATTTATTTCATCGCTAGTCTTGTTTATCATACAGGTCCATTTATTTGCTGCTGTAACTGTTCCAGTAAAGTTGGTCAATAGCTGGCACTTATCCGTAGCATCATTGTGGTTGATAAAATCGCAGAAATTATTTGCTAAACAAGCATTTGAACATGCTCAAGCGGAATGTGTTTTTAGGATCTCTAATACATCGCCTTCATGTTTACCAGTCGCCCATGAAAAGGTCCCAGATCATTCACAAGGCAGCCTGGTAATTTGGCTATCGATAAAACGATCATAAGATATCTGAAGCATAATGCTGCGATTAAAAAATATATTTACCACACTGAGTTCAGCACACTCTGAGAAAATTTGAGAGAACAATCAATCAATATTTAATCCTATTTCAATTTTTTCCATCAATAATAATAAATACCCTTTATTGAACTGTTTAAAGGTAAACCAAAAATCTATTCGTTCATTATTGCCAGCTAGAATGCAAGAATGAACTTTTCCGATAAGTTTTGGTTTACTAATGTGATAACCATAGAAACTATATCTCCTAAAGCTCTATATAACTCAGCTGCAAATTTGGATTTCTTTAAAGCATGATCTATGGATTTATTTATGGTTTTATTTTCTTGGATTTTATTCTCGTTTTAAAAACTATAAAAAAAATGTCTATGGAAAGGCGTCTAATAGAGACTGAATTTATTGCGTCTAAAGTTTCACAAACGTTTTATTTGAAACTTAATTGAAGTATTATTCAGACAAAATTTACAGAGAGTAAAACATTCAGCGTTCCTTTTCTGTCGTATGTTTGCGAAAAAAATGGATTTCCTGCTGAGCAACAATTTTTCACATGGATGGAAATCTCAAGCCCATGTGTAATCAGAATGCTTAAAAAATGTCACCATATCACTCTGGTGAAAAAATTGACATTAGAAATACTAAAAATTCGCTATAACTTTTAGTATCTTTAAGAAACATTTGTTAACGACTAAAAACATTTCTTGATAAAAGAAAATGTATCGCACTATTGAAAAAATTGGCAAAAGTAAAATTGAAAATAGAAAACAATTAATTTGTACAACTTTGCTAGTTTAAAACAAAAAAAAAATTACTAGGGAAAAAACACCATCAAACGTAAAAACACAATTGAATAAAAAACAAAACTAGATAAATAAAAAATATCTCATAACAAATTGTATTTAAGGAAATATATTTGGAATTAAAGAAACTTGTGGTGAAATGTAAAAAACCTGTGAATTTATCTCCCATTAATCAATAGAGATTGCTTGTTATGACTACCCTAACCTTACGTTACGATACTTACTGAAAATGTCTAAAAACTATTTAGAAGGAAGAAATATTTTTAAATGAATTTAAGAACACATAAAAGATTATGATAAAACGTAATGATGACAATGAAGGACTAAACCGAATTGACAATAGAAATTAGACAAGTATAAGAAAGAAAAATATCAACAGTACTTGCTCTTAAATAACTATATAAAGTTAGGATTATAGAGGATGAAAAGAAGCAAAAATAAGGTTTAAGTCATTTGCGTCAGTGTTAGGAATTTTGATAAAGCAGAACATTGTTCTTCTTTTGCTACCTCAAAAGATTACCATTACACCCAGATCCATGACTTTTTTGCATAATATGGCCTATATATTTCATCACGAAGAAGCCAAACCGCAAAAATTGTTATAAACAGAAAACTTACATCCTGAATAAAATGTCCATTTTATTTTTTTTTTTGCTTTTCTCACATAAAGCACTTGGTAAAGGTTTTCCGAAGAATAAACTTTTAGACAGATTATTCAAGCAATAAAACAGTTTTGAATGGTATCAACAGTTGCGGTATTCTAGATTTGGTATAGTTATAAATATAACTTACTGCTTCACCAATGTATGGTATATATAATTTATTCACTTAAAACGTTTATTTACTATGTACATTCTCGTAGCAACCATTTTCAAATTTCAAATGTGTAAGATTCCTTACATTTATTTTTTAATCAAGCAATTTCATTGGCCGCCGCTATGCTAACTACCATCAAAACAGCAAAAAACAGCTAGGTGAAAAGGCCTTCATACCTGAATTTAAACAAAATGTCAAACCCAACCATAAAACTTCCAATTAGCCAAATCGGGGCGGTTATAAAGCCAGTTCATATTTATTCATACGTAATGTTTGACTTGAAGCTTATTTTATTGAGTTATCATGGGTTGCTAAAAGCAAAAAAAAAAAATACATTTTTTGATGAATTGTTGGTTATTGCTGCCCTAATATTTTTAGTAGACATTAACTTTTTGAAGCTTTTGCTTGACAGATTGTATACCTTTGTTTGAGGTCATAAGTCATCACGGCTATCAGAGAGCCATAACTTCCCGATGCTTGGTTATATGAAAATATAACAACTATGCGAGCGCCACCAGTTAGCATCCTGCCATGTGGACAAATTGAAGCTATTATTATAGTGCTCAGTTCTTTATAGAAATTTTTTGACTCCTCTATATATGAGGCGAGTAGATGGAGGTGATGTAAGTTTGCGGATTACTTTTGAACACGGCAGAAACAACACGGTTACTACATCAGGAAACTTTTGAGAGCATTTGAAGAAGACGAGTCTGTAATACAATGCAAACACCAAAAACAAATGTTCGAACGTAGTTCTTCCAGGAAGGTTCAGAGAAAGTACTGCTAGTGTGTATGTTTTGCATTTCTGGGTTATTTTGAATGTGAGTTATCACGTTTGCATTCAAAAATGGTAGCTAGGTTAATTGTAATTTCATTTTCAAGGCAATATATTTTCACAATTCGAATTTTTTTCAAAATTATGGAAGACTTTGCAACATTTTAAAAGAATATGATCATAGTACATAAATCGGCTGTGACCTAGAATTGACTCTCGAAATTAATTTTGCTTTAGTATTACTGGTAGTCTGAAATTGTGATAAAACTGACTTTTTTATGGGTGGATATCTTTTCAATTGCTCATCTCTGAGATAATTTTATTTATGTTTATTATTTTTTTAAAAGATTGAACCTGGAAGTTTTGATGAAATATTGTCATGTAATTAAGGAAGAATATTTTTTTTAGTTAGATTTTAACTCAATTCTTTCATATTCGGACAATGAAACGGTTATCTTTTGGCAGAAATTGACAGTTAACTTAACTAACTTTAAGTTTTTTAAGTCGTATCTTGATACGATTTTGTTTTGAAACATAATGTATAATTTTATTTCGAGATTTAATCGCATATTTTATTGTTTCTTTATGTCTGCGTTATATGTATGACATAATTGTTAACGCCAATTGAAAAATGTCAATACAACCAATGTATTTTTATATGTAAATTTAAAGAACAGGAGAGAGATATTGTCACCTATATCATAATGCAACATCGAAAAAAATATCATCTATATCTGGTATGCTGTATTGAACAAACTTCACTTATATCTGGGATGCTATAACTTAAAAGGCCACCTATATCTGATATGCTATAGTGAAAAAGATCAGCAATATCGTAATATTATGATCTACATTTGGTATGCTGTAACGAACTATTTTCACTTATATCCGATAAGACAAAATTAACAAAGTCCACCTATACCATGTAGACTATAATGACCAATGGTCGCCTATATCTGATATACTTTATTGAACAAAGTTCATCTATATTTCGTATGCTATATGATAGCAAGAGCACTGTTTGAAGCCGTAGTAAATGATATATGTACTCAACTAGGCGGGTGGCGGCGGGGCGGCAATATCAACGAAAGTGATATTCTCTTCAAAATCAAAGTTTTAAAGTTTTAGCAGCCAGCCATGATCGGTCGAAATTTTGTTTATAATTCCGAAAAAAAATTATCACATGTATTACGTATTATCACTGTCTTATAAAAGAAGATTAACTACATTATTTTCTCAAAGGTATACTGTCGTTGGAAAGATTTCATATCAGCTGTTAAGGAATGTTATACGGTTGCGATTATAGAAGAGGCAAAACAAAAAATAGAATTTAATTGACTGTGACTCTAGGCTGTTGCTAACTAATGATGTTTGGTTTCATGGTAGGTGTGGTTATATATTTTTTTTTATTTTCATGACTAAAATTCAGCCGTAGCTGTGTTTGAAAATTCAGTCTTTCAGGATTAAAAAATTAGGAAAAATCAGATATTATTGATCTGAAAAATCTTGATAAACGCATTTTTAAAAGTTGTTAGTCTCTACTTATTTCTAAAATCCAGATCACAGATTTAATCGAACACATTGATTGATACGGTAAGAGAAAAATGTGTTTGCGGATTTTACATATATTCTGTTGACGCCGTTTGGATTTAAACA
>JAUZNK010047425.1:0-16366 GCA_035046665.1 Euphysa ruthae
TATAAATAACATTAACTGGATTTTTGCTGGATTAAATATAAATTTTTACAAAACCAAAGTATTATTTTTTAAAAAAATTACAGCACATTTGGAGTAAGCCAAACATGATTTTTGTTTTTGGGCCATAAATCAGGCCCAGGCCCCCAAAAAGGAATTTTTGACAGGTGAGCTTGTGGATAAAAGGGTCCCCCTATTTTCAATAACTGGATTTCAAAACTTTTAGGCGCAAAATGACCTTATTTTTGGTGCATACCAGGTATTCAGTTTTAAAAAAATCGCAGCAGGCTAACATGCTCATATTATTAAATTAAGTTTTCTAAGAGCCTAAAATTTCAGTATAATTGAAATTTAACTTTTCGAGAAAAGTCAAAAAAAGATGATTGTTGTTGTTTTCAGGATAGCTCAGTTAGGAGCATATCTGAGTCACAACCACAAGATCATGGGTTCAAATGTAGGTAAATGAATTACCAGGGAAAACTTGATTAAAATCAATGCTTAAAAAAGTATCTAAATTATGTTATTACCATAATACAATCCTGATTGTGATCGCAAAAATACCTTATAATGTAAGAAATCTTTGCAAGTAGAAACTTTTGCGGATGATAGTATTTAAGGCCAAATTTGAGTTAACTTTACTTTAGCTTTAACAGTGGATGGTTGCTTATACTTTTATAAAAGAAATTCTTAATTAACCTTGAAGCTCAAAAATAAATTTTGCAAAAATATCTTTCACAAAAGTTTATTACCACTTTAAGGTAACATCAATATTTAATTATTAAAATACCTTTTACACCAAGAACTTTACATGAATTATGGTAAACTGCTGATATAATGGATCTGCTTGCAGTTGCAATAGTTGCAAATCTTGCAGTTCCTTTGTGGTGATTGCTGTATTCTTCAGTTCCAGCTGCAAGTGATGCGCCAAACAATGTGTTACAGTGAGAAAGCTATTGCAAAAATCTTTTATCTTTCGCTGATTATCATTTCTCCGCCTAGTTAGAACACTCGCACCATCTCTAGTCATCCCTACCATAAGAGGGGCTACATTTTCCAATGGTTCTGTTAAATGATTTAAGTAGTTGTCCAGTTCTTCTTCTTCGCTTATAAAACCTTCAAAATCGCCCTAGTTGCCGTCATCGTCAGTGTCACTGAATTGATTTAATACTTAACCTTCTGTTTATACTATTTCCTTGTTGTCATCATGATCTACCTCTGCAGATCTCTACTTTCAATAACTTTAATATTAAGACTGTAAGTTGCAGCATATTAGGTCAAATCACACAAGTGAAATGAGTGTTAGTATTTCCATTAATGGAATAGCACAGAAGAACTTTTCTAAATTTTTTTGTCTGTGTTTCATGAGGATATGTTGTATATTTGTGGAATTGCAATCTTTCCTGACACTCTCGATTCTATATGATATTGCACTGATTACAAATAGAAATTGCATTAACTCACTTATTGTTGGTGTTTAATTTTCCGTTAATTTATTAACGCATGGAAATTTTCTCTCGCCAATTAAAACAAATCATAACATCTTGATAACATTGTTCGTTTTAACTTTACTTGTTTGTTTTTTATTTTTATGAAAAAGCATTTGATAATCTTTGTTGACTCTTGGTTATACAATTCTGATATTTTGTTGTTTCTCAGCCAAGAATATTCCTTTAACCAGGATGTTTGAAGTGTTCGCATCTTTTTGTTTTGTTCATCTGCCTTTCGTTCAACTTCACCATTCTTATCACTTTGATTTTCATTATCGTTGTTTTTGTTAATCATACTCAAGTTTTCGTTTACGTGGAGCAAAGAAGTTATATGCCATTATAAATATATCTAAATAATTGATAGTATACTATATTATCAAAACAATAAAAATTATTGATATAATTAACTAAATCAATACAATTTTCGTTTCATAAAAGTTTCACCTGTTCGATCAAATAAATATAACGTGTGTAAACCACATAATTCAATCAAATTCCTTCACAAAGAGGCTGTAAAATAACACCAGATTGCTTACTTTGTGCTCGTTTTTATCAGCAAGTTTATGTTTCTGGTTCCTTTTGATGTTTTTAAAAGACAAATCCATAAATGAAATCAAAACAAAAAAATTGCCAACTATTGGAAAGCCAGTTTAGATTTTATTAGCCCACAAAACAAAATCCGTCTCAGATTAAAGCAGCAAAATAAACCAAGGTTCTGTAATTTACACGCTGTTTTGAAGTAAAAGTCTACCATCTTTAAATTTGTGTATCACTGAATTGCACATGGAAAAAAGAGGCTTCAAAGAAAAAATATTTTTTTCAAGTCGCCATGGGCAACTCAGTCACATCAGAAAAATAATTTCATTTGACCTTCGAGAAAATAGGTTGTCTTGTACAGTCGGGCGACCATTTCTGTACACCACTGAAAAATATAGAGAGAGTTTTAATAAAACTTAATGTGAAGCCTTAAGATAACATGAAGTATTGCTTTTAATGAAATGTTGACTTGAAAATACAATTGAGAAAATTTGACATAACGCTTTGAAATGAAAATATTTATTTAAATACGTTTTGCCTAAAAACTAATTAGCTCCTCTTTAAGCTTACGAACTTCTGATAATATAATACAAATGGACTATAATATAAGTGTAATAAGTTAAAAACGAATAACTAAATCCTAGAAAAAATATTTTTACGCCAACTTTTCCAAAATTAACAATAAAAACAATAAAAACCAGCCAAAAATTGATCAAAACAACCTAATTCTTTATAAAATTTAGTAAATCATAGGAAAATATTAAACAATATCCAATGATATTTTCCCTTTTTGCTTTTAGCTCATTACATGATAACATAAAGAAGAATTAACAAATATCAAACATTAGGATTAGGGCATGGGTTTTTCTTTAAATGTCAGATATGATAAAAAAAATCAGAGTACTAAAAACTAATTTACTAGTTGTTAAAGTCGATTAAACATATTAATAGGTAGGTACAAGCTTTCAAAATTTTCCAACAATTATTGCACATACAACTTTCTTAGGAGAAGGAATACACATTTGTAGTAAATAATAAATTATGCCAAAAGGTCAAAAATATGTGAAAATTAATATCTGTGAAAGTCTCTATTGAATGTAGCACGTTATCAATAAAGCTTATAAAAAACTTAGTAGCCAATTCCTTGAATCCGCAATTACAGTGTTTTGCCTTATTTGCAACAAAAAACAAAAGCTTCAGTTAAGTTCTTAAAACATTAAAAAATCATTTGATTGATTATCCAAATGTACTACAAATTTACTATTTACTACATTTACTAAAAATACTGTCTGTAACAAACTTATGAGAACTAATAGTTCTCATAAGTTTGTTACAGACAGTATTTTTTCACCTACAAAAAAAACTTTTTATTGCTCACACAATTATTTTTTTAAACTACATCTTTTTCGTAATCTATAATCTATATCAATTAAAACGATAACGTAAAATTTTACTAAAGATAAAAACAAAAATTTATTTTTCTTTTTTTTTTCAGTATTGTGTATATTGGAAAAAATTATTTATATTTCTCATAAATAATTTAATTTATATACATGTAATATATCATAATATATAAACAATAAGGATATAAGATAAAACTTTAGATTTTTCTAACATTCTAATAATTAATAGCATTTTCATAAATCATTAAAAATTTACTAAAGTACCCCTGAAAAATTTACTAAAGTACCCCCTGAAAAATACCTTTCAAATTTTATGAAAAGCTCTTAACATAAGGTAACGCTAAATGAATACTTGTTTAACATTTTTTTAATCCATAGATCCTCTAAATTCAACCTCAGTCTTAAAGCTTTTCAACTTTTAAAACTTCAGTGTAATTGTATCAGTTTAAGGAAAGAATAACGATATTAGAATGAAACGCAAAAACCTACAATATTTGCTAAATTAGATGTTAACCCTTAAACAGTCGTCCCTGCCGTATTATTACACAAACTGATAGCGGTTTCAAAATGCACTGTCACAATGCAACACAAAATTATTTTGGTTTCAAAATGTCCCTGCCATAATAAAACGGTCTCATACATCACATACATCACTTCCTATTTCACTAATCAGCAATAATACATCTGAATGTCACAGAACTAATTATTGCATAATGACAGAGCTTTTGTGTAGTTTTTATATCAGTTTATTTTATATTAGATCATTTCAAATATGATTTTCAAGTGATTACTTTTGAATAAAATATGGCAGAACGACCAGCTACTTCAATGCCAAAATCTTCATTAAGAAAGCGAGTTTATACAAATGAAGAGATTCGTAACTATATTTTCAACAAGAGTTAAGTGCACTTTCTGACAATAATACTTTCTAACGATGAATGCAATGACAATAAATAAATAATAACAGTAGCATTTTGGAAGAAGATTGTAGTGTTTCTGATTTTTCTGATGGTGAAAATTCATAACCTGAGTAAGCAGAGTTAGGTCTACGGTAAGAAATGCCTGCCATGGCTGATGCCACAAGTGATAACGACAATTCTGTTGAGATGTATGGTAATATTCTTATATAAGTTTTATTATCATAGCTAGTGTTAAAAACATTTTAAAAATTGCACAAAGACTGTTCTTTGATGATAAGTAAAAAGATGTAATATTACAAAAAAACAAAAAAAAACGGGATATTCAGAGACCTTTAAGACTGATAAAGTAGGCAGTAATTATGAAGGTATTCAGATTTTAAAGAGGACTCTTTTTTGAAGTATTACAAAAATAAAAACAAAAAAAATTTTTATGCATTTTTGGCTCTGCACACCACAAAAAACTGATTTTTCCAATTTTGGACCACGATTTAAAAACTGGCTATATGACTTGGATTGATCTAGAGGACAGTCTAGTATGAATTAGGAGAGCCATGGATGTTATTTCCCAAATAGAAGGCAAAGAGAAGAAGTCAACACTGCCGCAGGTCTATATTGGGAATAATATCAATAAAATTTGAAATCAGCATATCTGAAATTGTGTACAGTTCATTGTTGACTTTAAACCTACTATTTGATGGGGATGTTGATACAGTGATCTTTAAAATTGTAATTTCTTCTTTAGTTTATGAAAGTGCTATTGCTCATTTCAGTGTCTGTCAATTGCCTGAGTCTGATAAGATGAAGTACTGCGTCAACTCTTATGCAAATGCTTTGACTAACACCTGGTATTTGTGACATGCGATGGATCAAAAAAACATCAAAGAAAAAGATTTTCATGATCAATTCTCATCAATGATCTCCTTGCCTGTGGAAAAAACATAGGGATAGTTTAATGAGTATTTAAAAAAAAATTCTATATCAAAAAAATGGGAGTCCGAGTTTGACGAATTAGTGGATCAATTGATGTTGACTATGAACAAGAAAAAAAAAGCTAAACATGCTGCAACAACTGGTGATGCAGAAAGGCAAACTATAGAGGAGCAATATGATCTTAAGAGTTCAGATGATGGTCAACTAAATAAGTTTAAATAATTCAGGTCATGTAAGAAGTATGGTTTGTTTAACTGAAATTGGCGTAGCATGATTCAATAGCTGCTCGTCCAAAGATACAGAAAACACGTACCTGCACAAGTAAAATAAATCAACCTGTGCAGAAGTGTCTGTAAAGTGCAACATTTCTAACCAGGCATCGCTAGTTACAGTTTAGACAGTCTGTAAAACTTTCTTTGGTCATGCTTATTACTTGACAAAGAAAAAGCAATTGAAAATGATTCTTCTTGGAAGGGCTACAAAGTGAATCCACATCACAAAAACCTCCAATAAGATCCAAATCTAAAGAAAAGCCAATGATTGCTCATTCTACAGAAGAATGGAAATTGTATGATGTGCTGCAAGTGTGAAAACATTTAACCAGGAGTGAAAGTAACATTAAATTTTGATACCACCTCACACTTCAAGATAGATGGTGATTGGCCATGTCTTATCTTGATTTTCTCTGATAAATGGTGGTTTCCACTCAGGCCAATTTTTTTCACATATGAAGATTGTGCCTAAACCATTCATTTGATAGCGGAAACATACAACAGATTAGCTGCAACAATGAATGTTGATGAACATCCTGTCTCTACCAAAATATAATATAATGCTATCATGACTGATTTGCTGTCAAAAATCTCAAAATTGATGAAGGAGCAGCAACAATTCTCCAATCACTGCATGTGCTATACCATCTTTTGTGCATGTCACATTCTGTAAAAGGATATGACAAGAGTCAAATCTTACAGTTTAAGCTCGTGTAGAGAAATAAATTGAATTTTGAGAAAAACTGCAAACCATGAATCCAGCTTTTAAACCCTCTCTCAGTGGTAAGAGCAACTTCGTTGAAGCAGCTAATAAATCAATTTTGAGTTTAGACAGTCATGATAAGTAATTCCACAGCACAAACGAATTCTGCAAAGAGAAAATCAAGTCAAACATATAGCAATGTATCATGAGCAAAGATTTACAAAATTAGGTTACTCTGCTGCATCCATTTTTCATTCTGCCATATTTGCGTATGCTACTAAATGAGTCATATTTGAGTAACCAGCACAATGAGATCGTTCATATGTTCCAGGACTCCGAGATCCTGATTACTGATCTGCAGGTATTAGCATACTTCACACATATCATTAATATCCATGATCTGAAAAGCAATACTATTGACACTGCTACTGCTACTGTTTTCAAACACCAAGCTGGTGGAAAGGTACCAAGAGCAACACAGTTACATCTGCTCACACCAGAAGATTGCGCTGATTCGCCATTTAAAAACCTTGGTGCTGAACAACAACTGTCCAACAAAGAGCCTCTGTTGCAAAATTTCATAATAAAAAATTCACTGCTAAAGAAATCAGAAATGATGTTATTTTGTACCAGTCAGCAACATTCAAGAATGAAACAAGTAAAGAGATTGTTTCTACTGCCAAGCTTCTCAATGGAGAAGGACTGGGTTGAGGAACAAAATCAATTTCAACAGCTGAAGATTCTTGAAAGAATAGAAAAAGAAAAAACCAACAAATGAACACGAACAAATGCTTGCAACAGTTTAAATTATGGAAGGGGCCAGCAACTAGCGTGGATGAGCTCAATTCCATCTTGAATTCCAATCCTGACAATAGAGTGAAATTTGTAAGAATTTAATTATCTTTCTATCGAAACACCCATAAAGCTGACGTTATACAATAACCAAATTGTTTCAAAATAAATAACATTAGCTTAACTTTAACTTGTGTGGTTCCCTTGTTGGATGTGACGCAGCTCATGATTTTGTTTCATTACCATAAAATGAAGATGCTGAAATGGTGCTGTCATCTAAATCTACTGAACCAACAGTTAATGACGCAGACATCATCAAAGTGGGAAAATATTACATAACGCTAATTACAGAGGAAAAGACGAATACATGGTATGTTGCTACAAACGAGGGGAAGAATGTGGATGGGACCTATGAGATGGTTCATCTAACACAAGTTCATAGAAGGTCCAATCTGAAATGGAAACCATCCAGTGAAACTCAATAAATTTAATTTGCATGCTGAATTTATTGTTGAATGCTTGGTTGATGGTGAATGGGATGTATCACAAGAACGAAATATGACTTTCAATTTACCAAACCATGTTTAAATTTTAAATTTAATACATATAATGCCCACATTAAAATTTTGTCTTGATAGAAACTTGTGTCCATTACATTAGCCTTTATGTGGTCTGTCCTTGTTTCAATTATGTATTTTTGTATTATATTAGTTTGAGTACAAATATCGTTCTCGATAACTTCATGTATGATTAGGGCATTTTAACCAGCTTTTTAGTCTCATTTTTGTAATTTTTGGGCCTAGCGAATAGCTATTGAAAACTATTATTTCATCATGGAACAACGTATTTGCATATACTGTAACTGAATTTATGTTCATTTTCAGACATAAATTTCAACTTGGTGAGAGAAAATCAATATTTTTGTAAAATTCAGTTTCTTGAAGTGCCAAATAAAATTACTAGCTCCAAAAATGCCTAAATTTTATTTTATTCCCGCTGATTCTGCTTAATTAGGACATATTTATCAATGAAAAAAAGAGACCTCTCCAAAATCCAAAGATTTTACCCAAAATCGAACCCGTGCCGCCAACCCCCTTTAAATCAAATATGCCTAAATGAAATCTATTTTAAATTTTAAACATGTAATTTCACTGTAAATCAAAATTGAAAAAACATGTTTTAACCCAATAACTTTAATGGAATGCTAAACTTCAGCAAAAAAACTTCTGCAAAAATCTTCTGCAACATGCAAACCTGCATGATTGCATATTCATTCAGTAATTCATCATCCTACACTATATTTTTACATTCCTACATCTATTACAATATTCTTCTGCAACCCTGTAAACTAAATTATGTCTATTTTTTGTTAGTATTTAAATTTCACAATGAACAAGCTGTTTATCTAGACAGCAATTTTCTGCTTCTTAATTGATAAAATTTGTAAATCCAAAATTCTTGGTTAAATTTTTTCATGATCAAACCTGACCAGGGAATGAGCCCTGAATTCAAAAAAAAAAAAATGTTAAAAAACTCTCAAAATGCCAAAATTACCAAAACTATTCTTTTAAAATATCAAACCAAATTTTGCCAGATTTTAACAAAGTCAGACCAGTTTCAGTTCCTATGAGCAAATATAATTTCAAAAAGTTGTCATGTCTAAATAACCAGAAATAGTCAATATGTCTAAAAAGAAAACTTTGTTTTAAGGCCTAATGTGACCCCGTTTTCTTGCAATATAACTTTATGACGCTACACACAATTTCAGAAAAAAAATAATGAACAGTTTTCATGATAAAAAAAAAAAAAGAAAAAAAAAAGATGCATAAATCCGTGTTCCTAATAGTTTTGCCAGTGACATAGAAAGGACAATAAAGGTAGAAAGAAAGAGCATCTTAGTAGAAATACATGCGTTTTACATTCAGCCAATAAGGAATATTGTAATATTTCATAACTTAATCTGTAATTATTTACAGCACTAAAATTCAAATTTTAGCCACTGCCGTTAAAATTTTCGCACATGCTAGTATGAAAACATTTGGAAAGAAAATAAATAATAAATAAAATTTGATGGTAAGGGATGATAAAAAAAGACTTGTAGTGCTGGTCTCAGTGGTTTGAACTCCAAAATAATTTACCAAAATTTATTTTACTCGGACACCGTTGCCTGAGAATTTTTTATATCAACACCTATATGAGAATTTTCAATATGTGTCTGTAAATATATATTCTGAGTAAATAGCTGTCCACAAAAACGGCATTTATAACCAAAATTAGTTGAATTATGTATGCGTTGATGTCTATGAAGATTACTTTTTTGACTGAATAATTTATTACAAATCTCACATTTAAACTTTTTGTCCTGATAATGGACTGCCATATGAATGTTTAAGATGTGTTTCCTTCCAAACATTTTACCACATATACCGCAACCAAAATCTCTCTTCTTATAATGAATTGTGTCAAGGTGAAGCTCAAGCCCACTTTTAGTCTTGAAACCACGATCACATATCTCACAACGAATAGATGACTCATCATTATTTTTACAACGCATAGAATGCCTTACTAGGTATTCACTATTAGCAAATGTCATATTGCATACACTGCATTCAAAATAAATATCCTCTTTCTCAGAACTATTGGAACAACCAGTAGTTCTTAGCCTCTTCAATAGTGAAGGTGTGGAAGTTTCATTTAAATCATTTTGGTTGTCATTAATGGATGGAATTTGCTGTGCCAGAATTTCAGATTTCTCCAAACCATTAATGTCAACTTTAGATGCAGTTTGTTGAGTAAGTGAAGAAGTATGTGAATTTTTTTCAGGATTTAAGGCAATCAAATTTGATGTATCTTCTGATAGCACTTCAGATTTCAAACTGCTCGAAATTCCTTTAATTCTAACCTACAAATAGTTATCATAGTTGGAAATTAAAATGGCAAAAAATTTAACAGATATGAGTAATTCTTACAAAACCCTTTTTATATAACAACAATTTAATTTAAATTTAAAAATCAAAATTAATTTAAAACAAGAAAATCAGAAAAAAATTATCAGAGCAAAATGTTTCCAAATTAATCACTAAAGGTATACTAAAACAGACCTTCTTTTTTTATTAGTTTGAAAAACTAAGATCAAAAGTGAAACAGATGCAGCATGAATACACGTAAGCATGTATGTTTGTATGCAGGCAAATAAAAATAATCAAATATTGGCTTTACCGTATAAAAACCCTGGCCTAACCTGACCTGGCTTATATTTGACTAGAAATAGCCAAATTGATCTGACTACCACAACACAAGTTTTTATGCTAAAATAAGATTATAACATAACAAATTTTTTAAAAATCATTCTTCAACAAAATAAGCACCTATTGACTGAAGGATCACTCTTGAAATTTGTTAACAAAACAATGAAGACTCTTCCATGATCTAATAAACTAAACAATTTATTTAAAAAAAAATACCATATTTAAGCATTATTCAAAAAAAATAATCATACAGATTAATTTTAATTGAATATGTATAAAATTATGTTTTGAAAATATTCTATTAAAATTAATCCCAAATTAATAAATAGATTTTAATTATAATAATAATACCTTGGTAAATTTTGCAATATTTTTAGATTTATAATTTTGTATAAGATCATCAGCTAAGTGTGGCAACATTTCTTTGAGATCATCTTCTGACAGCCAACTTGTTTGCCATTTTATTTCAAATAACAACTTTGAATTCTAAAAAAGCACAATTTAGTTATTGTGTTGTGATCAAAAACACTAATATCACTGCATGGATTGTTTGTTCTTTCCTGTTATTACCGTTTAGTTTAAAAATTTGGCTTAATAACATAAAACTATGTGTATTGTGGGTTGAAAAAATATATTTTTAATGTTCGTAAAGATTTGTTATAAAGTTCTAGTGACTTATAAACTCTCAAAAACAAAAATGAAATCTAAGGCTCTAAAATAAAATATAAAATATTTAAATTATTTCCTAACATCACCCAATTTTCAACATGGACATGCCTCAGCAAAAAATTGCTTAAGATTGGTATATAGGGAAATTTTGATACTGGTATATTAGTAACTTCTGAAATTGCTATCGCTTATGAGCTCTTTATCACTAATTTATTATAGCTCTTTATCTCTCCTTAGCTATAAACGGTACCCCCAAATTACATCTGGATATGTCACTGAATACCAGACCTAGACCTAATATCAAATTTTTGAGAAAAATTAAATTGAAGTAAATTTTGGTGCCAACATTCCTAAAGAGAATTTTTGTCAGTTGATGGCCTCTTTGGCCTTTCAAGCCCATGCAAAGTTTAAAATAAAAATTGCAGAAAGATTTTTAGAAAATTTTAAAAAAGTTACCCTGTTTGGGGACCAGGGTAAATTTGTTAAAATGTAAAAAAGATTAAAAATATTATTTTCAAGAACAGAATCGGAAAATACAGAAAATTTAGAAAACAAATTTTATAAACAGGATTTGAATTATACAAAAAATAATTACCTTAAAATAAACAAACCAATTATATCAAAAATAGCTAAACCCTTTGGGAGTTTTTACTTTAATGACCCAGGGGAGTGACTCCATTTATGATCCTTGTACTGATATTATCTTAAAAAGAAGAAATCTTAAATTTAATTTTAAAATTTTACCAACAAGCCTTGAACATCAGTGTAGAGGTAATAAAATTGGTTTTATAAAACAATTATTTTCTAATACAATAATTTGTGAATTAATCTATTGAATTGTTATCTATTTCAAGAAAAGTTCTGTGGATTATATAATTTTTATAAGATAAAATAAAAATGTTGTTGATATTAAAAATAGATTAATTATACTCAGTAGTACACTGATATTTTATTGAATTTTTACCATACTTTACTCCTTCAAAAAAAGGTACTACTAATTTACCTTTGTTTACATTTTGAGAATGAAAATAACGAATTTGTGTGAAGAAATTATTTCAAATTTCGATTACTCCTGCCCATTTCTGAAAATGGGCAGGAGTAATCGAAAAACAAACATGAAATTTGACATTTGCACAAGATTTGAAAACAATGGAATATTAAGGTTCTTGAGTAAGGACAGTATTTCAGAGCGAAAAGGTTTGAAATTGATTATTCTTAGAGCCAAAAGTTGCACCAAATGTATTTTACTTCAATCGTAATTTCTCAACCCCAATAGTACTTGATTTCTGAAACTAAAATATGATGATCCACAGCATGAAATGCTTTTTTTAAGGTCAATAAATATTCCACACGCAATATGATTGGTATAGAGAGCTTCGCGAACCCTTTTGGTAATGCTCACTAAAGCATGAGAAGTTGAATGCTTTGAGCGAAATCCAATCCGAAGTTCAAAAATGCAACTAAAAATATTTACAATAATTAGCTAAATAGTCAAAATTATATTGTGTGTAGGATGGGGAACAGTGTGTGGTCCTTGTTTTAAAAATTATGATTTAAGAACACCTTTCTAAGCCTGATGATTAAAAACAAGAATCACTTACTTTATCAAGCTTTGAATCAACTACTTCTGATATTTTTGGAAATGCCCTGGTTGTCATTTTAATTATACTTGTTCCATTTATATATCTGGAAATAAAATATTGCCAAACAAATAATAAAAAAGTAATAAGTAAATTAATAAACCAATCAAAATCATGTATAATAAAACAACAAACTCATGAGAAAATGAAACAAAATCACACTTAAAGGTGACATGAGAAATTCAACCAATGATTTAAAAAAAAATGGTGTATAGAGTTTCACAGGGAAGCAGTGTGATATTTTAAGAAACTAAAACCCTTATTGATTAGTCAAAATTATCATGAAAAACTCTAAACAGAAGATCATATGGACAGTATCAACTTTAAGAAACTTTCCTCTTTCATAACTTTTTGATAATTTTAAAACCAGCTATAAAGAAATTTTTTTGACAAAAACAAAATACAAAGACAAAGTTGCAACTGTTTAATTAAATCATTTCATTAAATAATGAATGAAATTTTAACATTTTTTTTTTCAGAAGCTTTAAGTGCAAAAACTTTTTTATTAAAATTATAATTTCAAGCCAAAAAAAAATGCTATAGCCAGATAATTCATGAATATGCGATATTTATCATTGCTCAAACAAATCTCTTGTCTAGAATTGTTATAATGCAAGCTATTCTGTTCTGACCAAAAATTTTCTTATATATATGGTGTAAGGTGTAACTCATTTAAAGCAAATTCGTATTTAATTAATTGGATAATCATTTCATTTTTTTAACTCTTATTTAGTTAATTATTTATTGGGATGTGAATTGTGTAGTATTTAATTAAGATTTAAAATTCTTTTCTAGACTTTTATTGAAAAAAAAAAAAAAAAAAAATCATCTTTTTTAATAGACCATACAAATATTTTTCAATTATACCAGAAATTATTTTTCTTAAGGAGAGTTAAATAGCATTGTGGTAAAAGTAATGGTAAAATATTTGCCATAAATAAATGACAAATAAGAATTATATATATATAACACTGAATTCTTACTTTTCATTTATTTATGGCAAATATTTTATTGACAAGTTATTGCATATTATGCAGGCTTTGTTAAAAACTTAAGTGCGTAATGAAAAAAATCAATATATCTGACATGAAAGGTGCAACCTATTGAAACAATGAATTTACAAGTCCTTCTAAGACTCCTTTAAGCTTGATTGCATTTTACTAAACTTTCAATAGCAAATGCACAATTTTACAAGCTTACTCATTAAAATCAAAACAGAGATTGATAACTGAAATATTGTTTTTAAAATAAAACTGTACAAAAATATATACAACTTTAACTATATATATATAAATAGATACAAAACATAGTATTGGTAATGAGATATTTCCTAAGCCTTCAAAATCTTCCATGCTTCCAAAATTCATTCTAAAGTCTAACTCTAGTTTCTTTGTCCAAAACAGTTTGCAATAAACAATTACATATTTCCCCTCAAATTTTATTAGAAAAACTTAAAATGTTTCTTTATAGCTCCAAATTATTTTCACACGTTAGAATTTTTGTTTTAATAAGTGATGAAAAAATGTTGCACACACAGATTTAAAACAAAAATTAATCTTTTAAAATTATCTTTTGCAAGTTTACTAAAAATCTAATCATTGAAACAGGTTATTAAAGCAGTTAATGAAGGATACTAAAATCCACAAGACCATAAATTTAAAATGGGTTTTAACTTTAATCTAAAACATATTCAACAATCAGTTTTAAAGAAACAAGCAATAAATTTAAAATTCACGGAGAAAAAATAATTTTATTAAAGGCCAATTGCTAAGGAACAGGCATTTTCAGCAGGCAGCCATGATATATTAAAAGCATCAACATTAAGGATCTAACTTAGATTAAATATAATATTTGATTTAAATAAAGAAATTATTAAAGCCAAAATCATGCTTAGCTTTAGTTTAGGTCTGCAGTTTTAACAGATGGGTATGAGAGGCATGCTATAATAATTAAATTCATTCTGAAACTCTTACAACTGCGAGATAATGTCAAGAAAATATTTTGTTTTTAAGATGAAATATTTTGCTTGTAATTTATTTTAAAGAAGCAAAGTTCTCAACAAGTTAAGTGACCATATCAATGAAATGGTAAAAAATTCTATCTACGTCCTATGTTAAGGAACAAGAATTTTCAGCAGATGATTTTCACTTTGATTTTACCTAAATATGAGCCATCACTGATTAGAAAATACTTGAGCTCCATCTTCAAAAAAAATAAATCTTAATATGCAAATAAAATAAAGTGCATGGAAGTCATTCAAAAAATGGATTTTGCAATTCAAACATTCACAAGCATTAACTAATGCTGTTGTCATACAAAAAAATATTACAAATATATTAAAGATTTATGGTCCTCCATTTCCATCAAAGGAAATGTGAACAGAATCAAAAATATCAGCTAGTGGTGAAACAGCAGATGGTCGAGGAAGAAACTGAAATAAGAAATATAAAAAAAAGTTATAAGCATAAAATTACAAGCATATATCTAAGGTCATTTTGTTGGATATCAAGATTTATCCACCTAGAATATTCAAGAAAATTCAAAGCAGTGTTTAAAATGTCCCACATCAAGAACACAAAACTATTGGAGACTAACTAACAAATACTATTTTCAATCAAATTTAATTTCAAAATGCAGAACCAATCAAAAAATTTGCCTTACGAGTCAAGCATTAAGTGACTAAAAAGACTTTTAGAAATTACTTGACCGATATAAAGTACGAAAATGTAAAAAGGAATGAAATAAAAAATTTTCACCAAACATAATTTTCATAACTTTGTAACATTTCGGCACTATTAGAACGTGAAGCCCAAAAATATCGTACAATTTTTAAAAAAAATAGTAATAAAAATTCAACAAAAAAAAATCAAAAATGCTATTTTTAAAGTTAAAATTACTTAATTTGAGCAAATTTGGGCTCTAAAACAACTTTAGAACATTTGAGTCAACAGATTCCCCTACGGTCTCCTAACTTCATACAAAATTTAAAAAAAAAAAAGAAAAATAAAAAAATTCATTAATTTTGAGAAACCGTAAAAACAACCATTTTTGGTGAGAAATGGTTGTATTATCAATGAGTTTTTGACATGTAGCTGTTGACTTCAAGAAAATGCTGAACGTGGTCCTTCATGAAAAATTTGGTAATAAAGCAACAAGCAGATGACACATTATGGGCCTGGAATCAAAATTTAAAATTTCATCTCAATAAATCTTAAATAGTTTAAGGAAATAGGATTTCAAAAATATTTTCAGATAAAAGTAATGAAAAGTGACCAAAAAAACTGCAATGGACAGACAAACAGACATTGGTGAATTCGTAATACTTGGTCTACTTTGCTAAACTCCAAAAAATTAAATACTATACAAATGAAAGCCTCTGCAAAATAGTTAATTTGAAATTCTATTTTAGCCTAAAATCCAACTCACATCATTATTATGTAAAGAACTTTGCTTCTTTGGTGATAATGTTAAATCAGGAATATTGTTGAAATTTGAACCATTCAGCACATTTGAAAACTGACATTGCCTTTGGCGAAACTAAAAAATAACAATTAAAAACTTAAATCATGGGTGAAACTCACTTATTTATATTTAGAGATAAAAAAAAAATAACAAATATTTTTTGAAAAACAACAAATAAACAGAAATGCTCCAATAATGTAAACAGACCAAACACAAAAACACAAATTAATTTTCACCTTCTCAATTTTTTTTTTCATTTTTTGCTGCTCATATTCAAGATTTTTCCTAAAAGAAAATATTTATATA
>JAUZNK010047436.1:0-16366 GCA_035046665.1 Euphysa ruthae
ATGTTCAATATGAGGATCCCATGATCCAATATTTAAAGATTTCGTAATGTTGGCAAAGTAATTGTTAAATATCTCAATTACACCGCTCTTTTCGTCAGAAATAACATCACCATTTTACTGAATCATAGTCTATCAGGCGAAGGAAGAGATTTAATGTGGAGAATTGCACTATGAATATTGAAGACGATGATTAAACTGTAAAGAATTTAAATTCTGAATCTAATTTAATAGAAACTGATGTAAATACCAATGAATTCACACCAACTGTCTTTGTAAAACACGTATTACCTCTACTCGACGAAATTCAAAATCATATCAATACCACAAAATGTCTGTACGTAAACCTGTAAATATCAAAACCTCCTTATCGTATAATTTAATACATGTAGCTTTTCGATCTAATGTTTTTAGTCCACTTTTGTGTCCGGAATGTGAACTGTCTTTGTCGTTATGAGAACGGTATAATAAGAAACAGGGGCTATCATCAATGTTGTTTTTAAAATGCTCCAAATGCATTTATGTAAACGAGTTTTATGCTTCAAAGTCATGTGGCAAAGGATATGAAATAAATAATCGAGCAGTGCATGCAATGCGTTCTATGGGACACGGCTATGCGGGTATGCGGGCACGGCTATGCGGGCATGAAGAAGTTTCTCAAGATGATGAACTTGCCGAAACCAATGACTGAAAATAATTCTATCAAATTAGCTAAAAAGATAGCATATGTTCAAGTGGACAAACTATGGTTTTTGAAGCTGAACTCAGAAAAGATGTCAAATATCCTGATGAAGTTATATTGTATAGGATGCAATTTAAATAATTGATTGCAATCTAAAGAGAGATATCCAAAAGAAAGACCCTTCAGCTTTTGCGTAATGGCGGAACGCGCTATCTGCAGCTTTAATTACCAATGTTCCGCGGGCGGTTGGAAAGTAGAAGGAGCGTGTATTTAACCGCTCCATCAAACTGGGATATATTCAGTTTTTGGGAGAGCTATAGTAGTGTCAAAAAAGATATCCTGGTGTGGAAATGAGTAAACTTGAGTGGGTTGGCTATTACCAAAAGCGAGTTGGAACCCGGTTGGGAAATTTAAAAAAGCTCGAAAAAGATCTTGGCGGTCAGTGTCGACTGACAGATGCAACAATCGCCAGTTGTAGAATTCTGATGCTATACGATAAAATGCAAGAAATCTGAAAGATATGAAATCGTCATTTCTAGTTTCACTATTTCATGTCACTTCATCGAATAAGAACAACTGGCATTGTCCTGAAGGTAGTACCAGTTGGTGCAAACACAATGCTAACAAAGTTAACCAACCGTATAAACCGAGACCAGGCTAGCTATTAAAAATTGTTTGTAAGGTAAAATCTGTTTTTTAATACCTCTGCAAAGGTAGTGAACTAATGCTTTCAAGGAGAAACACAGAATGCTAATGATTGTTTCAACAGTAGGATTTGGACCACGTGCCAAAAGTCGCTAGTGTATCGTTAAATCAGTTAGAATTCGAGGTATACGTTGCCGTAGCAAATTTCAACAGAGGTGCAATACCCTCAATCAAAATTTATGAAAAGTTGAACATTGATTTTTATGTTGAACGGTTTAGACCTCATAAACAACGCGCGAATAAAAAATTCAAACATACAAAAAAGCAGGAAAAGGTCCTTTATATGTACTTGGGGGATGTTAATAACTCGAATGAGTTCCAGTGAATTGTGTAGATTTTTTACTTTTATTATTAAATTTGACTTTATATTTAATATTTCCAGTGTGGTCCCGTTATACATCACACACAAAAACGAGATTGAAGCATAGTAAAAAGTTTTTACAGAATTATAGTCTATAAACAAAGTTTTCTCAAAACTTTTATTTATGGACACCGGCTGTGATTTCTGAAGAACCGATTGTTTAATAAAATTTTCAAGGAAACAGAAACAAACAAAACATATTGTTTTTTAAGGTATGACCGAAATGCTAAAAAATTTTCGTGACCTTTGAAAATTTTGACTCTTTTAGAAAATTGGTTAAACGTTTATAATCATTACAAATTTTTGGACGGCTGAACTTATGAAATTTGGCTGGTCAACAATTTTGCTGTTTTTTGGTGGTTAACCCTCTCTGGCCTGAAAATCGAATAAGGTTCCTGAAAAATAATTATCTTTGTTTTTATGGTCAAAAAAATGGGGTAAAAAACCCATTTTCATAAATTTTTAATTTTTTTTATTTCTCTGTAAAAAATTCTGGGACCGGGCCATATATCCAGGATGTAAAATAAAAAATAAATATATATTTTTTTTAAATATATGAGTAAGAAATAAGGTAAAATAGCAATCAATTGTTCATTTGAAAAAATAATCAGTACAATCAGATATTTTTGGCTTGCAGATTTGGTAAACACCTGCTAACCATTCTCACAACAGTATAAGTGTGGAATTTGCATTATCGTTCACTATTGAAAATAAATATAAATGTTACTCTTTATGATAACCCATAAAACAAATACTATTCTCATTTCAGCATAATATTTCACAACTAAACTTGTGTTCAGTTTTTAAACAACTCGTGTTTTGCATTGCACAAAGGACAGGAGGGTCGCCTAGCATCATGATGCGGCTAATGACGGTAGCCATCAAACACCAAACAAAAGCAGATGTTTTACTAATATTGGATAATTTTTTGGGTCTTACAGCGAGCTTTTTTTCTTCAGTAAATTGTATTGAAGAATTGGGCGACTCAGATCCTCAACTGTCTGGACCAAAACTTTCATTGGTATGTGGCCTTCCTCTTCGCCTTTTTGTAGATACAACTACTTTACACAAGGGAAAATGCAATTGAACTCATAAAATTTAACAGGTCAAGTTGTTTCTTTACAGGAACCTAGACTTGCAAAGAATTGATAACAGATGACCCAAGAACACAAAAGAATAATCTAAAATGCCATTTTGCACTCTTATGGTGAAAAAGATGCAATAACCGCAACACCTTCAAACGCACCTATACCTTTCTTTTTGAGCTTTTTAAATCACAACCCTTCATTCGTAACGTTCCAATAGCCTAAAACTTTCCAGCTGTCAGTTTACTGAAAAGTTCAACATAAGAAAAATAATTGTCAAAATATAGTTTGAAGCCTTGATGAGAAGGTAGATCTTCAACTTACTTTAACACAGTATCAGCACTTCAGTATCTTTTTCATCACTATAGCTATAGCTGGAGCTGAACTATTATCAACAAAGTATTTCCTTAAATTTGACATCGGTCCCTGCTCATTACACTAGCAACTGATTCATAGTATCCCAGTACATTCGATATTGTGGCACTCCTACAATGCACATCTCCAAAACTTCAGAAAATTTTTAATTTCTTCATTGCATGTCTTAATACTACCTTTCTGTAAACAAAATTGCGTGCTGTATAAATCAGCATTTTCTGCGAGTAAATTTTCATTTTGTCGTTAAAAAATTGTTTAAAACAACAGAATGGGGACTGAACATCAATATTATCAGTGTCAAATTCTTCACCCAAAAATGAAATATCATTCGTAAAATTTAATTCCGAATTCTCCCAAGAATAAGTTTCTTTTTCTTTTTTTTTTACCTCAGATGTTATCAAAATCATGAGAGTTATCATCATCGTCATCAATATCAAAATCAAAATCTTCTGTTTCACTGTCTGAAGGTCCAACATCAGAATCAACGGTGTTGTCTCGAATAGAAAGTGTCCCTAACAGCTGCTGAATCTGGGGCAAAAACGGATTCCATAATATTTATTTTATCAGCTCTAAATAAAAAGAAAGTAAACAGCATGTAACAAAAGGTCAATAAAAAAATATGGAGCAGCTTTGGAAAGTTGTCTTAAAAGTAGTTAAATTTAAATACATGTAAAAACTGCATTTACATTTAAGGAACTATTATTGAACAAACCCAAAAATTCCTGGTTTTGAATAAATATTTTTTTAAAAAGCTAAACCACAAAGACAACAAATATTCTGTCTTATGATTTGCCAAACTGGGAAATTAACTCTTTCAAAATGGTAGCTGCCAATTATCAAAACATTTCGTGACTAGGCTTATTTCAGATATTTATCATGATTTTTATTTTACTGAGCCATATGGACCCTGTAGGAATGAAAAGGCTAACCTAGAATTTTATTTTTTCAAAGATATTTTTTTATACCATATAAGCCTACTAACATAGGGTATTATCAAGCCTAAAAATTAGAGGAGGTGGCCCATTAAGCAAATCTCGGAATATCCCTTCATTTAATGACAGTTTAAAAACATGAAACAATGGTTTATAAGTGTAATGAAATAATAAATATACTTTATATTAATACTTTTATTACCATCTCATCAATTTCACCGTTCTAACTAACTCTACTAGTTCATGTTCCAATATATATGAATTTCTCGTCCATATGACGTAATGTCCATTCTACGCATTACCAATTGCTATATGAAACATGTTCATTTATCGCCTTTAAGGGTTGTTATACATTACAATAAATAAAACTTTTTTGGAACAATTCTTACTAGATATCCCTTCAAAAAGGAGAATTATTAGCTTTTAAGGAAGTGTAAGCTGTCTCGAAATATTTATTTGTTAAAACACTACCATTAAGAACCATATTATTTAATGATTTTAGGTGTAATTCTTAAATGTAAGTGTAAATTCTAGTGGGTTTTTATCTGCTAAATCAGGAAGGACCATAAATAAATGAAACATTCCTTCGAAATTTTTTTACGCCTATATTATTTATTCTACGAGGTAGATTACATTTTCAATCACTTTTCACATTAAGCCACTCCTTTATTGTAGTATAAGGAAATAGAAAAAGATTTATTTCTTTTGTATTCTCTTATTTGGATATTTTGTGTGGCAATAGATTGATAGGTTTCGTGCTTTATATGAATTACTTTTTCCCTATAGTTGAAATTTGTTATGAATTTTTCCTCTAAAGTGTGGAAAAACGTGATAGAGGAATTCCCGTTGTCAATTTAATCTTAAACAATTCTCAATATAGCCAGCAGCGCAATTATTATATTTCTAGTAAATGGAATTATTTTACCAGTGAAATTTAACAGGAGCAGTACGATTTGATGGCCTGCAACTCATACCCTCTATTTGATAATCTACTTAAAACCAATTAAAAATAACTATTAGAAAATTATTTAAACCATACATCTCTTAACACTTAAGGGGTCTGTAATTTAAACAAATAAAATTGAAAGCAAAGAATCTCATTTATTTACATCTGTGACTTGCGGATAACGAGTCAAGAAACTAATACTCTGGATGGAGTTGAAAAAGCCGTAGATAGAACGTTAAAAGTAAAACCACTTATATGAGGGACTTTAAAACAGCCGAAGATATAAAGTTAAAAGCAAAGCCACACTCATATGAGGGACTTTGAAACAGCCGTAGATAGAACGTTAAAAGCAAAACCACACTCATATGAAGGACTTTAAAACAACCGAAGATATAACGTTAAAAGCAAAACCACACTCAAATGAGGGACTTTGAAACAGCCGTAGATAGAACGTTAAAAACTAAATACTTAACTTGCGATAGTACTGTACGGGAAGAATAAACGAAACACTTTAGGTTCCTTTGAGATCTAGGCTATTATTAGTGTAAATATTGAAGCTGGATAGAAAAAAAGACTTGGCGATAAGGTGGCTCACCTATAAAACTCTTCTTTTTTTTTAACCTTTACATTCATTTGTCAATTCAAACAGCTCATAAAAATAAAAAATAACACTGCTTGTATTTTTCCAAAAAGTTTAATAACCCAACTAATAATAAAATAATGCAGATACCCCAACAAAAGTTTTATAATCGGAAAAAAATTAAGCAACTTAAAAATGCCCCATAAAGAAAAGGCGAAGCAAATCAAAACAAAACTGCTCATAAATTGTGAACATTGATACAGACAAGTTAGGAGACCTGCTAAATAACATGATAAGCGTATGAAGAATTCAGGAATTTAGGGCAAGCGGTAAAATTTTTATATTCCGCAGAAGTTAAAAAACAAGAAATTTTAAAGTAAAATCTTTAACGTAGAAAGTCCAGTTATAATATTTATTAGCTCTATTAATGAATCTTTTTTGAAGGAATGTAAACAATATAAGTAATCAAAACCTCCCAGTTTTATAACTTGTTTCTTTTGTCTCATTGTTCGTACGAATAAAAGGGTACATGAAATTGCAAGAATTTATCCCAGAAGGAATTCTTTGCGAAATTTATTTTTACGATTTCTGCACCGAATTTCAAAATTCTTGACATCTAAAGTTTCATGACATACTGTAAAATGAAGATGATGAAAACAGGATATTAAAAGAGAGATGAGCAAAAGTGAGAGATATATTTAAAACACTTCAAGAAGAAATTGCTAGTATAGTTCATAACCAAAAGAAAAAAAAAGTCGTTTAATCGTGTTTTTATGTTGTTTTAAACCAGCTATTTCTCATTATGTAATTTTTTAAATTAAGGTGGTTATTAAAATTTTATTTTAAAAGGTTCTCATTATTTAATTTAGGGTTACAGGTTCCAAGATTTTTGTAAAGATACTGGCCGAATTGCAAAACGCCATTGCCAAAAGAATTTCGTTAGCGTGGACACTGCATTATATGAAGAAGAGATGGGCTATATATATTTTGGAGAAGTTAAAAGAATGCATTAAGACAGTGAAGCATCTCATTGGTCACCATAAATATTTATTATTTTTGTAAACAATACAATTTCTCTAGTTTCAAATTATAAAAAAATCTTATATATTTCTAGTTTTACAATCATAAAATTTTTAAACCATGTAATTTGTAGTGGTAAGAATTGCATTATCAACTTCATTTCAACCCAACTTGGTCAAATAATTCTGATAATTTTAAATAAACTGTTTGTGACTTTCAGGAATTGTGAAATTTAACTGAGAGATATTCATTTAAAAAAGATCCTCGATGAAATTTTATAGTTTTTACCAATGACGTGTAATTAAAATAAAAGCTCGCACAAAAATTCAATTTTAATACATGGATATTTAACAAATTTTTATTGCTACTTCTAAATCGTTTTTTCTTGAGTTAAGCAAAACAAATTCGTAGCTACTTGCTATTCTTTATAGTCTATTGCCATTGCAACATATTAAATAGGCGTTCCGTTGTTACACTTGCTGTAAGTCGTAAATTAATATCTTATTATTCCCTCCTACTGCAACTATAGATAACAAGTTGTGCCAAGAGAGACCATGACCAATTTTCGTGGAAAAATGTATTGCCACCTAAAATAAACGATATTAATCAGTTCAAATGGATTCACCTATTTCTGTTATCTTGTTTTTAGCTATTATATAATAAGCAGAATTTCCAAGCTAGCAAAAAATCAAAATGCAATCCTTTCTTCAGGAAATTGATTTCCAAAAAATAGTGGCCATCATTCATCTCATGGAAACATGATACAAAACCCCCATCATATTACCAAGAGTAATAATGGGTTTTGAAAATCCCCTTATATTCCCAAGAGTAAGAGTGGGGTTCCCGAAAGTAAGAGCGGGGTTCCCAAGAGTATCAGTGGGATTCGGAAATATTTGAATTACACATAATGCTTTTAATGTTAATATATTAAAAAAACGTAACTCATGAGGAAAGCACTTTTAAAAAATTACATTCGTTGATAACTGGACAAGCAAGCTTAACCGTTATAAGGACATTATTGACGAAATAATAAAGGTGCTGTAACCTAATTTATTCAAAATGTAATTAATGGTAATGCTCAATTACTGAAGGTATTTTTATTCTGGACCAAATGCATCTTCACAAAGTAAAATTTTATCCTTTAATGCTTTATTCCGGTGCTGCGTCTAGTAACAATCTTGTGAGCCACCTTTCCACCAGGAAAGACATACAAAATCTAAATTATATAATATTTTGCTCGAAATTAGATGGTGTTTCATCGTAAACGCAGTTAGCAAGTGGGTTCGAACCACATACCTTTTCACTACGGTCTCCGAAGTTCGGCTCCTTACACCACCGCGTTAAGGATCCACCTGGCCATTTCTGTGAACGTGAATACATAATCGAAAAAGGACACATAAGGGAATCACTAAGGGGTTGAAGTTATTTTGCAAGAAATAATCAGAATATAAATCATGTTAGAAAAAAATACATATAAAATTTTTGAAATAAAATATGTATTTATCTGTTTTTTTTTTGTCGTTTTTTTTTTTTTTTTTTTTTCCATGATAAAATCTTATGAATTTCAAGCGGAAAACATTTCAAGCGGAAAAATTCTCAGACTGATTGACAGTTAAAAAGTTAGAAAAAGATGACTCAGCCCAATCAGATATAGAACCAAAGATCAAATGACCAAATTTCAGATTTAATTTTTAAATCTACGCAAGTCGGGTTATATTTATCATTTTAAGAATTAATCTTTTTGAGAATTTCGATATAAAAAATTTAGTCTGGTGTCTAAAAATTAAAGTTTCTTTAAAAAAATTCGAAATCAACCATAGAAATTTTTTCAGCATTTATCAAGTAATTTTTCCTCCACCAAATTCAAGACTTCTGGTGTCACCACAAAAATTTTTATTAATTCATATCGTTTAAATCTCACTTAAAATTTAAAAGCCACAATGATGAATCCCTCTTTCCTGGTGCTGGGGTAAAAGAAATACTGTTATCATTAGTCATATGTTAGCTGCGATATTGCCCTTATCAATTTTCTTTCAGGAGTCTGTGGAGCATAAGTCACCAATATAATTGATAAAAATAAACCCAAGAAGAAAATTCATAAATAAACAATGATATAAAGACAAACTCAACACTTTTGTTAGCATAAATAAACAATGATATAAAGACAAACTCAACACTTTTGTTAGCGTAAATAAATAATGATATAAAGACAAACTCAACACTTTTGTTAACATAAATAAATCTTTAAAAAATTTCAATTTATGAACAAACAACAAAATAAAAATTTACAAATTTGTTTTTCTTCTAGAAAAGATAGCAAGAAATATAAATTTTTCAAGATTCAGACAGCTCAGCTGCAAAAAGATCAGCTAAATCGATCAGTTTTTAGGTAAAATATTAGCCCCGAATAACTTTGACATATGTCACAAGGAACATTTAATTAAAGTTAGAGAGAGCACTTTCCAATAAATATAACTATGCTCAAGAGTTTTTATAATTTTGTCAAAAAATTGCCTAAAAATAAAGTTTATGGTTGAAAAGAGTTCTGAAATTTTTGCAACAGAATATGAAAAATTAACAAAAAAAATACTTTTTCAATGTGGTTGTAATATACTTTAGCTTCGTTCGCAGGTCTTCCACGTGTAGCAAATATGCTATCATTGATGCAGCTAAACCTATAATGACAAAATATGAAATAAGAGCTGATCTACGTACTTCTTTTGACGTAGCATATATAACATATATTGCATGCAGAGCAGTCAAAGTTATTTTTGCTGAAACAATCTAGAACAAAAAATTTTGAGTAAAAAAGCCGTTACTTTGTTATAAATCATATTAATATAGATAATTATAAATATAATATAGATAAATAAATAAATCATATTAGATGTGTGAAATATTAGAACAAGAACTCCAAACTTTCGAAGATTTTAAATTGTATATTTTGGTGTTTCTAACGCTTAAGAAAGCTATCCGGTGTTGAACCATTCGATACAATAGTAGCTAGGTAAAATATAAATTTATATATACGCTGGCATCCTACTGACTTTTTTTACAGGATTTAAAATATTCCTGTTGCAATGTGAAATAATAATATTTTTCATGCAGGTTATTTTCAAAGTATTTACGTTGAATATTTAAAAATATTTTATTTCTTTAGAAATTAAAACTTACTGGAATTCTTTAGTAGATTCAGAGTGAGCAAGCCCAGATGATTCAGGAATACTAAATTTAAAAGATTTTTTTTACACACCCTTAATTGCAAATTATTTATACTGTGCACAGCTGTGTTAGAAGCAATTTTCTGGTGTTGTCTTGTTATTTAAGTCAAGAATGTGTAAAAACAAATGAGTGTCAAAATTTTTTGAGTTTAGTCAAAATGACATCATCATTTTTCAGGTCAAAAAATTTTTCTTTTTTTGTTAAATTTGCATTTTTTAGTTTGCAAGCTAAAAGAGAATATTGAGTGGATCAAAAGAACATATTATTACTATATACCCTTAGGGTAAAGTGATATCAGCAGAGGAGTAGTACCTTTCTGAGTGGTCATCAGGCGTCCCAGCGTTATGTGAAGTGCAATATATAGCCTCTCCATAATGAATGACTGTCCGTGCGGGGTAAAAAGCCACATCCTTCTCAAGTTTACCCTGTTATTATGGTTGGACATAAACGCAGCACAGCGGCTTTAAAGGAGTAAACCTCGATAATCAATCCTGTTATTCCACGGGTAACAGTAGTTCCAGTTGCACTCAGCGATAAACTGATGTTGTGGATCTGAGAACAACATGGCTCGCAGATGATCAGATAAACTTGACAATGGGAAGGCATACACGCTCTAATTAGCTGAGAACTATGGAACTGCATGTGGAGCAGCGCTCCATGCTTTTATGCAATACGCAACCGAAACATCATTATGAATACACACGAATACAACACCAGGGTTCAAGCCCCTGCAAACCCGATGTTCAGGGATGTCCTGTAGCAAGTGGCGATGTCCAAAGCGCATTTGAAAACTTTCAAAGAACAACCACAGACGCGCAGCAAAAGCTCCTGGAAGAGAAATCAAAGTTGAATGAAATATACAACAAGATTGAAGAAGAAGAGCTAACTGAAATGATACAAAAGTTGAAACAGCTAATGAAAGATCTAGACATGGCGAAAGTTAAGAAATGCTATCACAGGAAAAAAAGCAGCAAAAAGAGGAATTTTGAAAGGAAACACAAAAGAGGAGCGGATTAATAAGTGGTTTGAACACTTCAGTAACCTACTTGGTAAAAAACCCACACTTCTGAGTGAAATGGACGAAGAAGATTTGCCAAAGATCCTGCACGACCTCAATATCTATGATGGTGCCTTCACACTGGACGAGTATCTACATTCTAAAGCGTCTGAAAGAGGGAAAACAGGCAGGACCAGACAATGTTACACTGGGAGTGTTGAAAAGATGCGATCTGTATGATATCATTATCTCTTTTGCATATAAGCTTCTGAGAGAGAATATGGAGCCCGATCAATGGTTTGAGATTGACATGATAGTCCCAAAGAAAGGAGATTTGAGCTCAACTCAAAATTATTGAGGCATAAGTTTATCATCAGTGGTCTCAAAGTTTGTCAATAAAATGTTCCTGAACAGAATACAACCAAAAATGTATACGCATCTTCGTCCAAATCAAAATGGTTTTAAACCTGGTCATTCAACAACTCTGCAGGACACAGGGTTGGAGAGTGTCGAGGACCTGCAATCAGTCATGCAAGATCGAGAGAACTGGAGAAGTCGTGTGGATTCGGTGGTGAAGCGTCCTGAAAGACGACGGAGATAAGAAATGAGAGAAGATTTTAGGTTTCAAAAAAGTAATCCCTAACCCTATTTTTTCGCTTTTTAATGATTTCAGGGGGTAAAAATTAGTTTTTTATTAGGTAATCAACAGTTCAGTGTTAAAATAAAATTCGAATGATGAAATTTTGTTTAACACAATTATAGCATTGATAAGTAAGTAAGTAAGTAAGTATTTATTCACTATCAATAAAAAATTTACAAAATACTGAACATAATATAATGTTAGGCTTGTTCAATCAAAATTAGTTTTTTTGAATGTCTCTAGGTCATAAGTGAAGGTAAAATTAAAAAAAATAACGTGCAGGGGGTAAAATTGTCAAAAACAAAAGAATACTTTCTATCAATAAAATAAGCGCTCAAATATATTATCAAAATTTTGCATGATTCGTTTCGATATCATCATCATCTTCTTTGTTTACTTCTTTGTGCGAGTAAAATTTGTTTGGGTTCTTGCATTTTGTAAACCGTGCGAAGACAAAAACACCGATTCGTACTGTAGGGGTTTTGGCTCCACAACTTTAATGATGTTCATTATATCCTCGGGAGCTTGTGGCTAGAGGCAAGAAATTTAAGGGGATTAATTCTCGCAATTACTTATTTTGGCGAATCAGCCTTTTCTAGAACTTTCACGAGTTCTTATTTTCGCGAATCGATATTTTAGACGGTTATATTTTGCTGTAAAAATGGCTATTTTAGGTGAATCCGTACTATTCAAATATTTTGCGTGTACAAATTTTCACGAATAGGCTACTTGTCAACTTTTCATGAGGACTTTTTTTCACGACTCAGACCAAAATTCGTGACAATTAATTCTAGCGAAATTTAAATGCTGTAAGGTAATATTAGAAAGCATATTTAAACCTAAATATTCAAAAATAATTTATCTTTTAATAGGCTACGGATTTATTTTTTCTGCACCCTCTTTAGTAGAAGAATAATGTTGAACATATCTAAAATGATTTGTCTTAATTTCTTTTACAAAAAAAGTTATATATATCATGCCTGATCATTCATGATTAGTGCCAATTTCCCATATCGTATTTCCCATCCCCATTCCTTTGGATCTGCGTTTGCTTCCAGCAATGTGTGCCACTCCAGCACTTGCAAATACGCATTCAGAAAGTGAAACTAGGTAGCAATTTCTATGGCTGCTATTGTTTTTTCGCAAGTGAATCATCTTGAAGTAACTTACGTACATTAGATTCGTTAAGTTATCATCATGTTTTCCATTGTACAACAGTACGAACAACTGTAGACCTGCATTTCCCACATCATTCTGATTCGCATCTTTTCTCATAAAAACTGCGCAAAGCTCTTTTGCTTTTTTTTATTCTTTTATAAGATTCATCAAGGATGAATTCTCCTGCCCATAAACTGCATAAGTTGTATCACACCCGGAGAAAGAGTATATTAGATGACCAGCAAATATCGAGCAACATATCTGTTGAGTGTAGTGATCGAAAGCCGAACATCAATATCCAATTGTAATTTCTGCTTCTTGTTTCCGAAAGGAATGAATCTGATATTTCCCATTTCAGAGTTCGCAAAGTACAGAAGCATGATTTTATTGTCTGTATCAGCAGTGTAAACTGTCACATTTTCTTTTCTCACCAGCCATATCTAGTGCTTGCGAAACAATCTGGATGTCTGCATTCTCAATTGCCCTGATAACCCTTTGGCCTCAAATGCTATTGCAAGATTATCAATGAACTGCACTTTGTTGTGATCATTGCTTAAAAAGTCATATTGTCTTCCAGAAACTTGCGCAGCCACGTTGATTTGCACATCTGGACACCTCCGTGATTGGATCGTACTCGGAAGTCATTACCCTTTGTAGATAAAAATTTTCCCTAGCAGTCAAACACAACAATGGCGTGGTTTCTATAGTGTGTTTTTGTGTAGTTAGCGTACTGCTGAATGGCGTGTCGAAATATTGCAAGTGGTTGCCAAATGACCGCATTAAAAAATCCACCTCCCTCAATTACATATTGCCGCTCTGTTTCCGAACCCATCTTACTTGATTTGATGGAAAGAGTTTTTGGAAAAGCAGTTTTGGTTGACTTACGCGTGAAATTGCATTTGAACAATGAAGTAGGAACTGAGGCCAGCTCATAGCCAAAATATTCTTCAACATTCTTTTTTCTTTGAAGAAGTACAGTTAATCTGAGGAGTAATACAGTTGGATCGATTATCACCTTTTCTGAGTCAATCAATACTCCTTTCTCTGGTAGCTTTAACGTTTTTACTTGCTCAGAAAGCTTTATTGCTGCGTTGGTAACAGCCACTACGTTTAATTTCTGCTGCAGGTTGAAGCCAATTGTCTCCACTCAACCACAGTTTGCATCCAACATCATGCCTGTACATAATTTCTTGTTTAAGTTCTAAACTGATTATGGTTTTCAGGAAAAGTCGCAAGTTTCCTGGAATCCAATGTTTTGAGGTTATGTCTTTTGTTGTAGGATATGTGTCATTGCTGTACCGTTGCTCGCAAATTTCAGCTTTGATAAGATTAGTTGTTGCAGTAATTATTCGAGTATTTTCTTCGTTATGTTTTCTTTTCTCTCCTTGTATTTTTCTTTTATAATGTATGTTGCCATGTCTTTAAAGACAATACACTTTTTTTGCCATCTTCCTGGTTGTAGAATATGCATTCCCCATACTTTTGGCACAGCAATTGCTTTGCTTAAAGTCTGGAAATTATCTCGTCTGATCCATCAATTTTAGTTTGTTCTCGAACTCAACCAGCGTGAGAGTTTCTGTCTCGTCTTCCAACCAATCACAAGCCAATTCAAAGGAAATTTCATGTCTTTGTTGATTGCTTGACCGCTTGTTTTCGGTGTTTCTTCCACATAATTTGTTTGATCACGTGAAAATTGAACATAGCAAGACGCATGTCATATCACTTCAGCAACAACAAAATTAGTGCAACTCTCTACTCTTCTCATTACATCAGAAGCCCAGCTATCACTGCTATCACAGCCCAGTCGTGTCTTACAAATTATTAATTAGTTTGTGTGCACATCGACTTTCGTTATTTTTCGCCATTCATTCCTTTCTTCCTGATTTATGTCTATTTTCTTGAGACATAACATACACTCACTGAATTTTGTAGTCAAATTTTGACCCACAGTTTCTTTTTCCAGTTTTCATTTTTTTTTCGTTGTCCATCTAATGACAATCAAGGTAACCTAAGTCTGTTGTTATGCCGCTTCCTGTAATGTTCGTGAATTTGGATATTAAATTGTATTTCTAGGAGATATGATGTCAAATGGCTGTCAGAGTGGAGTTTGCTTAACTCAATGATTGTTTGTAGACCTATTTTCGTTACAGGTTTCAACTGATCCTTCGGTTTGATTGTACACGTCGAGAGTTTGCAATTGGCCCAACACTGTTCCAGTAGCGGCTCCATATCTTAAGAAAATTACGATGAAATATGCGATCTGCAAAACAAAATCCACATTTATGTCCCAATGGGCTCACTTCTCAAAGGCGCACATTTTTAACATGTTCACAAACATTATTGTGTATATGATTCCAAACCACTAAATGAGAAAAACATGTTCTAGAAAGTGTGACAAAAATACTTTTCTTAAATATTGAAATAAACCAATATATCATATCAAAGTGTTGAGGAATCCCAAGGCATGAAATTTTGGTCAAAAAAATCTACAAGTTTACGTTGTTATGGAATCGTAGAACTCAAAACTACGAGCTCTCAGGGTGTAAGATGAGGGATTTTAAAGGTACCACGTGATATATTACATCATATCACCATAGTGTAGTTTGGGTAGGAAGTGTTGAAACTCTACGATCCCATACTTCCGAACTATATTTTAATTACTTTTTATCATCTTTTATAAGCTATTTTTCCCAAGCAACTCGTGATGTTTGACAATTTTAGGGATTTTACCCCCACATAAGTATTTTAATGCCTTTTACCTGCATCTATGATCTAGAGACATTCGAAAAAAAATTATAATTGACAATTCCTGTCATTATATTTTGTTTAGGAACAATACTACAGTTGTATTCAACAAAATTTCCTCATTCAAATTTTACTTTAACACTCAACTGTTGATTAACTACTAAAAAACTGATTTTTACCACCTGAAAAAGAAAAAAATGCAAAAAACCTGTAAACTAAAACAAGACAGTTTAAGACACTTTTGATTGAAGCTGCCAAAATAGACAGCCAGTTATATTTAAAGCGATTTTGACCAATTTTAGCACTTTTTCAAAAATCACGATTTTAGCCCCCTAACTTCAACATCCTGTGAAATCTGTTCCCATTATGGGAAATCGGTGGAATTGTAAATAGCGGTGAATCAAAATTCGCCTTGTATTTAATTTGTTTAAGGTTGGACCCTACAGTTCCTATACTATTTTCGGCACTATTCTTTATACAACTGTCGGAAAATTATTTTCAAGGTCTTGTTGATGGAAAAATTTAATTGTTTAAATCTTTTGTCGAAAGCTAACTTTCTGCACACGTGAGAGACCCAATCTTTAGTCAATTCATCATTCCTCCGGCCATTTTCAGAACAGTCTACGATGCTTTGAACAAAAGAGGAAAATTTGTTTATAATTTCAGAAAATTTCGTTCTTTAACGCCGAACCATGCTTTTATCGAAGAAAAACTTTCAAGTTTTCTGTTGCTGTTTTCTTCCGCATATTTATTGAAACTTTGTTTGAATTTTAAGTGCAACTTTTTCTTTTTTCTGTCCTAGTTTTTTTTTTTTTTCTTTTTTTTTTTTAACGACGTTCTTAACATTTACTTACTTACCTACTTACTTACTTACTTACTTACTTACTTACTTACTTACTTACTTACTTACTTACTTACTTA
>JAUZNK010047447.1:0-16365 GCA_035046665.1 Euphysa ruthae
GTATATATCTTAAATTCCCTTTGTGGGAAAGTAAACCTTGATCTCAAGTGTATAGTACATTTGCTAAATGCTAAATCCTTGAGAAGATATACAATGGGAAAAAGTTGTCTGTCATCAAAAGATCCCTTTATATGGAAGAGGCTTTCTAATGAAATAAAATCAATCACAAAAGTTTTAAAGATAAGATCAAGGAAGTATTTTTTACCTCTCTGGATATAGTTCGCATGGGCTAATAAATATAAACTATAATTCTGTAAAAAAACATTGTTTTTTTCTTTTTTTTATTATTCTTCGGCTGAATCAATCTATGATTTTGTGTGTGATTTATAATGGAACGACATACAATAGAAATATTGTTGTGATGGACAGTTTTTGTGGCTATCCTTGCCGCGCCGCCATTTATTATTTATTTTAAAGTTTATTGTTTTTATTTTTTGTTTTCTCTCGTCTTGTAATTTTCATAGCTTATGTATATATATATTTTTTTGTGGCAGAATTAGTTACTTGCTTACTCACTAGTTCACTCACTCACAGACTAACTCACTCATTCACTCAGATTTCAAACAGGCCCCTATGGAAACAAGTGAAGAAGGCAATTTAAAATAAAACTATATTATCATATAAAGTGTCTCTAAGAGTCTATTATATACATAAAATACCAAATTAGTGATGAATTACTGTATAATATTCAAAACAATGATCAACACAAAGCGCTTCTCACTATCCAAAGAAATTTCAGTAGCATCAAGGTGTTGATCATAATAAGAGTCACTCAAATCAGATAATTCATCATCAATTCTCAATATAATTTCATTTCTTTCATCAGCTGAAAGTTGTTTTGATTTAGCCTTTTTAAAAATTTTTTTTGTATATAATTTTGGCAAAAAAAAGAACAACTACAGAAAACTTGATTATTCAATATTTATATGGGTTAGAGCAGCTGCTATGGTCTCAAAACGTCAGTGACGAACTCCTCTAGCGTGTGACCAAGGTTTGGGGATATTCGTAGAAGTATTAAAAATGGGCCCACAGTCAGTTTTATTGTATATTAATCACTGGTAGCATCAAAAAATTTTTTGTGTGTTGAATTTTGTTGCAGTTTTCTTCTATTATCAATTACCATATACCATTTTTAACTTGTCATGCTTTTTCAAACCTTTATATGTTGATTGATGTATATGATATTAAAATTTTATCAAAACAAATAATATAATTACTTAAATGTTTTTTTCTGTTCATGGTTAATATATTGTGAGAAAAAAATTGTAATCTTTTAGTGCACTTTGTACAGATAATGATGTTATATACTCACTATGCTTGATTTATGTCTATATGAAAGTAAAGAATTTTTTTCTGTGTTAAATATGGCTTACTGTGCAGCATGGGTTTGTCACATTGCTCAGAAAAAAAAATAAAAATGTGTTTTATCACAAGTTACCACCTAATTTAAGTGTTGCAAACGTTTGGATAAAAAATATGGGAAGAGAAAATTTCCCTAAAGTATCAAAAAAATTTTTTTTTGTTCTTCGCACTTTGGAGATAGTTGTTTCGATAAGCATAATGATAGTTATCACTTAATTAAATGTGGAAGGATAAAGTCTCATAAACTAAATACAGAAGCCATTCCTATGATATTTATTCACAAGAAACGACAATCAAAACAACTTATGTAGTGCAAATGAGCAGAAAAAAGGCTCGCTTCTAAAATAAGTCCTTTTTTATTTATTTGATGCATTTATCTCTAAATGTCTAGCAAATAATATATTGCTATTCTCTTTATTGTATGTAAGAAAATGGTAATAGGTGAACCTAAAGATTCATATATGTGTATCTTTGGCAATTTATTTTTATCAAATGCTATTGCTTTCTCTGGAATTCCTTTTAAGAATATTGAAATACTCTCATATTTGATGAATTTTAAACTTATTTTTGACTTGGTACTTCCCGTCATTAAAAAGAAATGGAAAATAAATTGAAAGTGGGTTTTAGAATCATTAAAAAGAAAGCAATCAATTGTGATAGTTGGAGATGGTAGGAGTGATATTCCAGGTCACAGTGTGAAATATGGCACTTACACCTTCATGGACACTGTAACAGGAAATGTCATCTATACTGTTGTTGTCTCCATTATCAAATTCAAAGGTAATGGAGAAGGAGGAGTTTCTAAGATTATTAGAAGAGATTTTCAATGAAGGTGTTTGTATTACAGTTTTGTCAATGGATAAAAATTTTCTGATTCGAAAGTTTATGCAAGTTGACCCACATTTAAATCACATTTAACCCACATAAACCCACATTTAAATCATGACACATTAGTTTAATACCTAGAAAATTACAAAAGCTATATGCAAAAAAATCAGCAAAGCATCTAAACTTAAACTACATGATGTGTTAATGGAGTGGGTTCCCTCAATTATTGTGAATCACTTTTGGTGGAGTGTAAGCACTTGCAATAAATATGCCAACAATTTGTATGAAAAGTTTGCTACCATTATTTACCACACCACAAACAGACACGGATGGCCCGGATCAAAATATTTCCATAGATGCATTCATCCTCTGATTTCCAATGCAGATATGTGAGAGAAATCATGGCTGGTTGAAAGATCCAAAGCTCACAGTTTTTTACACCCTCATCTCAAAGTATGTCCCAAAGCAGTACCATTTTGAATACGATCACATGGTGATGGGAATGTACCTTGCAGCTGTAGATAATAGTTCAATGCTGGAAGAAGTCAAGGCAAAATTAAATTTGGTAAGGATATTGGAAAATATAAATTGTTTTCCATCTAACTAACATGGAAAATGGACATAAAACTGTATAAGAAAAAAAAAAATTTATGATCGAGTGGTGAAAACCATTAAAAAAACACATTGTTAGGAAAGTGTACCTAAAAAAGGTATTTCCAAGATTTTTTTACATTTTAAAAATTATTTTTAGACAAGTACCATAAAATGTTAAATCACCTGGAAAAGATCAGCTTTAAAATTGATTTTATGAGAACGATAATAGCTTCTGTAATATGTATTCTCAATTATTTCATAGCAAAATACTTATGGTAAAAAATTTTATATTGTATTTGTTTGCTTAAAATATGACGACATGAAAACGATAATGGGAAGTATATACAAACCAGCGGTATCGGGAAAAAGAAAGGTTAAAAAGAATGATGGGCCCAGAAGAACGGAACGATAGAGAAATTATAATCGAAAAAGCAAAAAAATATCCCCTTTCACCAAAACGCATCAAGATTGAAGATTTAAATTGAACACATTTACTTTTTCTATATATTGCACAAATAGTTAGGTAAACAGAGTTAATAGTCCGTTTTGCACTTTTACTCTTTTTCAGTTGTACTAAAAAGTATTTTTACTCCACAAAGATATTATAAAAATTTAAAATAAGTTTTTGTGACAAATTTATTTTGTAAAATTACAAATGCATGTTTTCTTTTATCTATATATGTTTGTTGTTTGGAGTTCTTAGCTTTGAGTTTTGTTTAGTTGTTTAGGTGGTGGATATGTATTTATAAGTTTTTTTTTATTTATAATTGATATTATGTAAATCGTAATACACCATTCCAAATAGTCAAATAGTTTTTTAATTGTGAGCACCAACTACCACACTGCAACAGATAATTACAGCTAATTACTCTGAAATATGTGTTTAATTTTCATGTTGTACTTACTACTTATTTCAACAGAATAGTGACAATATTATCTAGGGACATTTTTTGTTTGCATTATTAGAGAGTATATGGGAATGGAGTATTGGCTTTGTATGTATATACCTTTTTTTCAGATTTGGATATCTCTAGTTTTTATTACGGACTAAATTTTTGGTTGTATCATGTGGGTAATTGGACATTTCTTTTACCTTTGAGTTGAAAATATTAAGATCTTAACCCTAAACGTGCTGGGCAAAAGAAACAAAATCTCTCTTTACGCTATTGATCATAACTTCTGTTCTATTCAAGTGAAGTGTAGAATTGTAGGTTTTTAGCATATAACTTTGTCTCTTCAAAAAAAAAAAAAAATCTTGAAAACGACAATTTTTGGATGAATTGAATACAAATAAATGTGTTTTTATTATATTTTTATTTATTTTATTTCTATTTTATATTTTTATTGAGATTTGCTATTGTCCAAGACATAAAAATAAAATATTTTGTCATGGAATACAAGTCTCTTCGAATCTTTCTTTTATTATGCTGAAACTTTTGCCAAATTTTTTGGTTGGATTTTATCCAAGTTCCCCTTTTGAAGGATAATCTTTAGGATCACAGCAATGAAGAAAAGATATGTTAGTAAATTTACGCCTTGGCATGACTGTTCTTGGAAATTCTGGCATAAACCGGGTTTTTGGACCAATAAATCTTTACGGAGCTCTTTTTTACGATGCCCATATAAAAAGTTAAGGCAAAGAAAACACGTAAATCCTTTTTCATTTTCGGATCAAAAATTAAAATTTGCGTTTTTCTTTACTTGTGTTTTTAATAAAAAATCAAAAGCATATATATTTTTTTCTAATGTAATACTTTCATACAATTCATCTCAATTGTATTACAAGGCTTTTCAATATCAAATCCTGAAAGGCTGTAAATAAAGGTTATGAGTGAGCATTATCCCCAAGACTGGTATCCCCATTTACCCATTTGTTGATATCAAAATTAGGAGGGATGCCTTTAGAATTATTTGAAGTTGGAGCAGAGCAGACATCATCATCATCTAAAGAAAAAAATTTTCTCATTTTCTGAGTCTGTAAACCCAAAAAATTCACTCTGCTCTTTCTCCATCATTAAATAAGTCATTTACAGCATCCTCATCCCAGTTTTGATTGTTTTCACTATATACAGTCTTGCAAAATTATTTTACCATCATTTACAATTAAATCAGATGAAATGTGGAAGCAAGTTAGGAATTATTTGCAGCCACTTTTTTCCCAATCTTTTTAACCGCTGGAAGCTCCACTTTTCACTTTTAAATAAATTGATGTTAGCACTTTTCTGAAACAAAATATTTCAGAGAATTAAAAAACTCAGTCTTAAGTTGTTTAGAATTCGTCTACCGGTAGTAAATCGCATTCAAAGTAAAAGTTCACAATAGCACAGAAATATTCGGAGTATAATTCATAACAATATTTTAAAGTCGGAAATATGTTTAAAAATCTGCATAACTGTGACAATATTAGCTATTATATACCAATAGCATCCTCCAATATGATTTTGCAAGTTAAATTTTATAATTTGGACATATAGTTGTAATTAGATAGCAATCCTTAAGAAGAGGTTAATTTTTATAGATTTTAGCATTATATGCATATATTCTAATTTCTGTCATGGCATCCATGGATATTTTTTAAGAATTATGTTCTGATTATGCAAAAATTAAGTTGAAAATTAATTTTAAAATTTTGTCCGAAAAAGATATCTTGATTTTTCTTAAGGACATTTGTTCAATTTCTACCAAAATATTGTATGGGAAAATATCATTTCCATATTCTTTTAGCGTTAAGACCATTTGTAATTATGCCTGAAAATCATGTCTTTTTCTTGAAAACTGCCTTAGATTTATTTCTAACTTTTGATTGATAGATAAAAATTTGGATAATGCGGAATTGTTTAGTTAATTTATTAATAATGAATTTAATCTAGCATTTCCATTTTCTTTCCATGTTATTGATTTATATAAAATTTAATTTTGGCGATCCATTGCATTACTTTTCTTAATTGTATATTGTGACACAGATTAAATATAGTTTCATGTGCCTCTGTCATTTAACTTCAGAAACGAAATGAATGGCGAGTCAAAAGTTGTGGTGGACTTTAGTTTGCCTTGACCACATTTATTTTCCGTAGTCACAAGAAATCTTGATAGTTTTATTATTAAAGCAATTTTGGACACTCTAACTAATGATTTTAAAACACTGAAAATAAACATATTTAAAGAAATATTTCTTTCCTCTAGTTAAAATAAAGATAGACCGATACATAGACTCATGCTTGTAGGTTTTAAAGAATGGGAAATCTGCTGCGTTTACTAACTGGCACAAATGAAGATTCAAACGATATATTTTTAGATTTTGAAAGTAAGCTATTGATATAATTGGCCTTTGAATTTTAACTACATGCATTTTGTTGTTATAAAAGATATGACAGGTCCATGTGTTTATCATAGTTTCATTTTAGGTTTTAGGCCCCTGTAATATCAATATAAGCCCCTATGATATCACCTTTAAGCCCCCTCTGAAGTCATCTTTAAAGGCCTAGAACATTAACTTTGAGTCTTCTATAAGATGACCTTCAAATCACGCTTAAGATCATTTCCACTCTTGCTTTTGTTTTTTAACTATTTAAAACTAATGAGATAGCAATCTAAGTGACAAATTTGTTTGTTTAAAACAAGTCCAGATCCAGAATGTCGCTCTGACTGCTTACATGATTCTAAATGCATTATATTTCGTCAAGAAATTTTTAATAGAAGATAAGTAAAAAAATCATTAAAGGGAATGAAGGATACTTGTAACTGAATACAAATTGTATTATTTGCTCTATAAGTGAGTTTAACAAAATATTGTCTTTAATTTCTACATAATTCCTTAAAATTATAGATGCTTGAATGCACATTATCAATTTGTTTTAATTGGAAGTTCTAATGTAATGTAACCTCTTGATAATGTAGGCAGGTACAAATTTTATTACTTTAGAAAAGTAGCTTTAATTTCATCAAAATGTTGTTTATGGAATATTATATTGTGGTGTTATTAAGTGAAATTATTACTCTGAACTTTTCAATATAACTTAAAATCTAAATATCTAGAAAAGCAGAAAAAGTTATTTTACTATGTTACTAGTTACTTTAAAGAAAATTATGAGTTTTTTAAAAGAAATTTTTGAATTCAAAATTTCATAGCTAAAGAACACTTCATTAATTTCTAATGATATTAAAATTATTTTGCTGCAAATCATTGGCTTGTCTAGAACAAACTTATATAATGAGCAAACATAACTGTTTTTGCATTTTTTTTTCCAAATTCAAACTCCACTAATTTTACTTCAAAAATATGTCCTGCTCATGATGACCCTCTCAAACATATTAAGTAAAGTTAAGTTTTTTTAGGTAAGTTGATGGTTGCTTTGTTTAAAGATGTCTTGCAATGTTAACGTTGTAATTACTGACACATGTAAAGCATTATTTGTTAATGTGTAGTTCTCAAAATCCAATGAAAGTTACTGTAGTAACAAGGCATTAAGTTTTAAGATAAGATATTAATATCTGATATCATATTTTTAAAATAAAAATTTTGTTTTTTCTGCAGATGCTAAACCCACTGAAGATGAAAAGGTTGTCTGGGAAGTGGTAAATAGTGTTTTAGAAAATGCTCCAAGGATACTTGATGAAATACAATCTTATACAGGTGCAAGTGAAGAAATTAGAACAGTAAGTTTTTTAAATGAAATATCAATCTATATATGTATGTATGTGTGTGTGTGTGCATGTGTGTGTACGCACGTAAGTATTGTATGTCCTTATTGTATGTACGTATTGTATGTATGTAACGTATTTACGTATCGTATGTACGTATCATATGTTCGTATCATATGTAGGTATTGCGTGTTTGTATCGTAAGTACGTATCGTATATACGTATCTTATATACTTATCGTATATACGTATTGTATGTACGTATTGTATGTACGTATCGTATGTACGTATCTTATGTACGTATCGTATGTATGTATTGTATGTACATATATCTACGTATCGTATAGATAATAAAAATTGTGTTAGAAAGTTTTAATGATTTTATGGCTCATTTTAAAGGGCTGAAAAATAAGGGTTCAAGCAATGAGAAAAGAACATAAATAAAAGGCTGGTAGCAATAGAAAGAGGAAAAATTTCCTGTGAATATCGTGGTATATCTTGACTTTTTAGCACCACTTTCCCGATTGAGTTTGGGATTGAAGTCTGAAACTCATGACTATCTGGAAATCAGTCTGTCAAAATTGTAATTCGTAATCAAAAGTACCATCAATGGTGGTGATGATCATGTTACATACTACAAACGTTTTAAAGAGTTGCTGACTATGAAAAATATCAAGGGTGTAATTAAAGAAATGTTTTATCAGGGGGTTAAATCACTGAAACGATATCATTTTTGCGATATTTTCAAGCAATGCACTATAACGGGATTGTAAAAATAGTTGACACAATTTTGAGATTTTGCTTTTAAAACCTTTCGCAAATGCCAAAATAGAGAAAGGGTTTTCGAGAAGTGCTAAAACAAACTAGACAAAAACAAAGGTGTTCCATTAATTATCTATCCGATTTAGCGATTAAGAGTATGTTGGGATTAGCTAAACATTTCTTGTATTCAAGATTTCATAAAATTTTAAGTGACTGCAGGACACACAGTTTAAGGGAGTGCAAAAATATTTATGACATTACAGTTTTCGGTCAACATAGTGCAGTAAACTTCTGCTAATTTAGAAAAAAAAATGACTTTTAAAAATGGTTTCAAATGAAAAATTAATGATTATTTATGCATAACATATATAAAACAGTAGATCTAAGAGGTGCACTGATTAACCCTTGCTTGTGGTGCCAAGAATTATTTCTACTGCATGCCATCAGAACCAAGCATTTTTTTTTATGACATCTTTTACGTTAAATGAAATATCTTGAGAATATTCTTTTTAAAATATTCAATGAGGACGTTAGTTTATACAACTGCGTATTCATAAATATGACAGTTATAGTAGAGCTATAAGTTAGTAAGGGAACAACCATGGATTCAAAGACATTTTTATAAGCGCCTTTGTTGAGGTACGGTTTTATTATCTTTAAAAGTGATGTAGCTTTTCTTTACTTAAGATCAAAGTTCTTGGCTAATTGACATTGAATTGACATTAACATTAACTGATTTGTCATATATTTTTTTTTATTCTTTTGAGGTTCTTCATGTCTTTTCATTAAAACATGGTTTTGTTAGAATAAATAATTGGATCATATAAACCAATCATATGAGTACAGCAAAACCATTACATCATTGTAATGACATCTTAAAATCATGTAAACACTGCTCATTTCGTAATCGATTGGGCCAAATTTCAAACATTGCTTTGGATTGGGTTAAAATTATTTTTAATTACTGAAATAGTAAAACTAGTTTTTTCTTGTTTTCACAATGAATTTTACTATAAAAACACTATTGTGTAATGACTGGTTAATTAAAGGATGAGTAACTTATGACATAGTTCCATACAGTTTTAACATATCATGTCAGTCATAACATGTCAGTCACTTTCATGCATCAGGTCATGAGTGGTTAGGATGTAGAAATGTTATACTCAATTATTTAAAAGAAAGACATTATTAAACTTGACTTTCATCAAGAGTATTGAGAAGATAAGGTCTTGGTTTATTAAGCATCAGAGTGGATTGGCCACAGTTGCTAAACACTCTTGACTCAAGTGTTTAAAGTTCATTGGTTTAATCATCTCCCTCTATGCTCAATGATCAACACCCTACAGTATTTCCAGATTCCTTGTAATATGAATATATTAATTATTATTGTAAATAATTATAATAAAATATTTATTATAATAAAAGCGTCAATGGAAAGAGGGCACACCGTTACATTAAATTGAATATCTAATTAATATAAGCCTTAAAAACATGGGCTACACTTTTTACAACCAAAGGTAAAACAAAGCTGAAATTTAAACAATTCCGAGTGATCACAAAAGCTTTTAAACAAATAGAAAAGAAATTGTATAATCTTACACCATAAGCCACAACCAACATGATCGTTGTATCTAATAATTTAGATCAGGTTTTTTTTCTACTTTTATAAAATATCATAGTCATTAGCATTTATCTGGAAAATTTTTAATTTTTCGTTTTATTGAAATAGATAAATGCTCAGCAAAAATTATTTGATAGGCCTACAGCACATTCTCAGGGGCTGATTTAGAAAATTATTTTGGGTGGCGTGAGCCGCAGAAAATAATTTCTCAATGAAGTTTGGGGATTAAGTCCAGCGGGATTGAAATTTCTACTATTTGGCCCTTCTGAACCTAAGAACTGCTTAAAATGACTTAAATTCCTTTGATAATTCTGCCGGTTTATAATTTACTCTTGGTCACCTAAGTCTTTTACACAAGTTTATTAAAATAATCAAAATAAGTCGCTCTCCAATGTAGCTGTTATTTTTATGTTGGAATCAATTATCCAATCCAATTGTTTTAAGTTTGATTGTTAAACAAACAAAAGAATATTGGTGAATAACAGTTAGTTCCTTCATTGAAATGATTACAAGCTTTATTTTATTTACAGATTTGAAAAAAAGAAAAAGAATATTCAAATTTAAGCTAAACATTGTCGACCACGTGCATGCAGCAATTATGATTATGAATTTGCAAGCAATGCGGTCAATGTCGATTGAATCGATCGAAGTGTGCATGCTTTTATTCTGTACATTAGCATCAAACAAAAACATTCGAAAAAAAAGATATAATTTTGTTAGGAAATATTATTCGAGTTGTTATAAGAAGCAAGGTTCTTTATAAAGTTTTGATTTTAAGTGTCATTGATTTAGTGATACATTTTAGTTTTGGGGTGATTTTGAGAAAGAAACAAAGTAAAAACTACATGTTTAATATTAAAATACCGCAATATTAAGTACAAAGTAAATAAAATAGTTTTAAGTTTGCAATATTCTCCATCACTTAATCATAGCATGTTTCGTACTTCTTGTAGTAGACAGTTCTAGATAAAACTTTAAAAAATACATAGGTTAAAATATTTAAAAATACATAATAATTTTGGCGCACAACTTAATAGACTTTAATTTTTTACATAGTTAGAACTGTGTACGACATGATACATTACATGCTGTGTTGGCGACATGTGGTGTAAAAATAAGTTTAAGGTTCGGCAACCGGTTAAATAGAAATGTCGAATATGAAAGTAGAAAAACGTTCCACTGCAAATGATATTACCGAAATATAGTAAAAACAAATATTATTTTAATTTTGTTTTATCTATGTTTTTTAAAAAAATTTTTTGGATGAATTGAATACAATTAAATGTGTGTTATTGAGCTGTGCTATTGTCTCAGACATAAATATAAACATCTAACAAATTTTAAAAATAGCTTTCAGTTTGTTAGAAGCAATAACTTTTTCAATAAAATGGCGACCTGATAATCGTTGAGCTGACAGAACACCTGTGGGGTTATGCACTGCAAGATTTGGAGTGAGATTAGCTTTTTGAACCATTTGCTTCACATGAGCAACACAAAAATCTGTCTGTGATGGTCATTTATTTGAACCCATTAATTTTAGCCTTTCAGTTCACAATATATAGGCATTTACCATTGAAAGATTAATAATACGAAAAATTACTTTCTTTCACCACTTCACTGTCCTTCCTGAAAAAGCAGACTATTCAAATAATTGGTTATTTAAATCTACTACGCCCACATATTGTATTTAAGAACTAACTGATGTTTTCTGATTTTTCCTTTGTTTTCCAGTTCTTCCTTCTTGTTTCAACCATTTTACAACATTTGTATTAGAAATAAAGTGTTATGCTTTTGGTCCAAAATACGTAATGCTACTATACGGTTTTCATCACATGATTTTGTGGTAATCTTTCACTTTGAATGAAGAAGAAGCAAATTCCTTGGGCAGCCCTTTTCATGGGTAAACAGTGCCACAAGCAAGAGTATCTTCATTGACTAGAAGGTTGTAAACCAGATATGGAGAGGTGTAGAAATTATCCATATAAACTATATACCCTTTCTTTTATATGGTTCAAAACATTCATTTCAGTGCCATATGTTTTTGTCATACACCGATTCTTTAGGTTGATTGTCTGTTTTACCAGGATGACGTTCAAGCATGCAATAACCATTTGAAGCATCACAAACTTTGAATATTTTTATTCCGTATTTGATTATAAACCTTGAGATGTATATTTCCTTTATTGCAATATATTGTCATGGAATCCATACTATTTGGAATCCTTCTTGAATGATACGCAAACATTTCCCAAATTTTTTTATTGGGTTATATGCAGCTTTCCCTTTTACTGGGTAGTGTTCAGGGTTACAGCAGTGAAGAAAAGATAAAATGTAAAAAGGTATGCCTGTTCATGACTGTTCTTGGAAATAGCATGGAGTAAATTGAGTCAGTGGAGCAATAATTACTTATGCAAAATAATTGCCTATACAGGAGGTTAAGGCAAAGAAAGCACGTAATTGATTCTCATTTACTCCATTTTCTGGCCAAAATTTATGATTCGAGTGTGTCTCGGGTTTTTAATAAATAATCAGAGGCATGCATATTTGTTTCTAATGTAATACTCAATTACTACAATTCATCAGTTAGGAACAAACCAAAAAAAATTCAATCCCATTTTGGTTGCCAAGCATTTCTACATCAATGTCTAATAAAGCTGTAAATATTGGTAATGTGTGAACATTGTCCCCAAGTACAATATCCCCATTTACACATTTACTGATATAAAAACCAGGATGGGTGTTTAGTTCTAGATATTTTAGAAGTTGGAGCATAACAAACATCGTCATCAAAAAAAAAGTTTTTATTTTTCTCATTTTTAGTGTCCGAAAAACCATCATCTGACTCTGTTCCCTCTCTATCACTAATAAATTTATTAAGGGCATCCTCTTCCCAGTTTTGATCAATGTCACTTTCATCTTGAAAGTCAATTTCACCTTCACCTTCATTTAAATCGCATGAAAATGAAGTAGAAGGAAGTTGCAAATTTTTGACCGCAATTTTTTTTTCCAATGTTTTTTCCAATGTTTTGAATCTGTCTGAACTGCCAAAAAGTTCTAAATCTATGGAACCGTTGAACTTTTCTTAAAATCAAAATTATTTTTTCAAATGATACAGCTTCTCATCTCTGTCACAGTACAAGTTTACTGTGACTCGTAAGAAAATTAGCGAATTTAAGGACAGTATAAGCATCTGTTAGAAGTCAAAGTAGCTATTTTGTATAACACGAAAAAGGTTTTTGCTCTTTGCTCTTTAGATTGTATGAATATTGCTATACACTCAGAAGAGTGAAAAGCAAAAAATGTTTAATGTTATACAAAATTGATTTTTCTGGGACCAACTGTTTGTTAACATATTCTACTTAACATTTGTTAAGCAGAATATAAGTTAATAACTATAAAATGAAAATATATAACTATAAAATCTTTAATATAAAATATTTAATAACTATGACATTATTTTTCCATGTCATTGCTGTTGTTTAAGGTATTTATAATGCAAGGTGATTTGTGTTTTTTTTATGCACCTTATTGTTGCACTTATCACAATTTATTCACTCAAGCGCACTGATATTTTACAATGCAAAGGTAAATATTTTCTCTGGTGTTTTAACTCCAATAAAAGAAAGAAAGAAAGACTAGAAATATAAATCATTTGGCATTAAAAATTAGTTGATAAAGGAATAGTTTAATTATGCAAAATGACTCACATGGCTAAGACTGTGATAGGGTTTAAGTTAATAAGAAGAAATCTCATAATATTTCAATGTTTACATTTAGGCAATAGGTAATCCCCGTGATGATGATCTTCAAGAAGTAGCATGGAAAGTTGTCCTTCCATTAGTGTCTAAACTGAAAAGATTTTATGAATATTCAAATGAACTAGGTAAATATTTTACTTATTCCTGGTTCTATTTTTTTGTGGAAGTGTTACGATTTTATTTTCATAATGAATACTTACCATAATTTGTAAACGAAAGGTTAAGGGGTTGAAATAAGGCGAAAAAGTTTCATTGTTTAAAAAATTTTACCAGGGGAAATGAGGGTGGGTTGCTTTCATCTTTGATTGTAACATGTTGTGACATCATCCTTATCAATTTGTTTTAACATTCGTTTTTTGTGCTAGTTGGGCGAGGTATATTAATTGCTATCTTCCAACCTGATCTGGTCTTTGTTATGTCTAAACTCAAATTTCTCTTTAGCGAATTTCTTGATTTTTCTTTCTTGGTATACTTTGGGGCTCTAATTCCAAAATTATACACTTACCCAATTATCTGCATTCATTTTCTCTAATTACATAATGTCTTTAATACTTTGAATACATACCTAGCCTGTTTCTTATCTCATTTGGATATTTTCTGTCTCTTAGGTGATATTGCACACCCACCAAATCATTTCATGTCATTACTGTCCAAATTATCATGACTTTTTGACTTCACTGCCCATATCTCACTTCGATACAACTTAATACTTCTAAAACTTTATACTACCTATCTATAACCTGAATTGACAAAAATCTCCTAGTAACCAAAAGAAGTACTTAAATTTTCTCCAAACAGAAACTACACTACGTTTAATACTAATTTTATATAATATTGATTATTTAAGTAACTACATATCAACTAATATTAATGAGGCACTGTTGTATATTACTACAGTCCTGTGAATCCTGAGAAAGTGAGATCTGTAAGTAAGTGCTGACCAAAGCCAGCCTGAGACTAGCATAATTTTACTGACCTCAGACCATACTTAGTTTAGCAAAGCCAGCCTGAGTGATAGCCTGAATTAGCAAATTTTTCATTTTGGCATCAAGTAGTATAAATATAAATAGGGGGTATAACAATACAAGTGGCAAGAGAGATCTTAAATTAAACTTGGGAAAGGTTCTTATTTTTATTCTTGTCTTCGCGGTAAACAAAAAAACTAAGAATTCAGTTGCCTCATATGTGGCAAATCAGTTAATATAACATCTTTACAACCAAGACTGCCAATTACGATGTGGTTATGAATATCTATGCAGGCCTGGAATAGACTGATTTAACTGGGTTGCAGTCTTCCGCACATCATGAATATATGCATGGATTTTAGGTGTGCTTTTTCTGCACGCCTAAAAACTTTGGAGTGTGCGATCGCATTTGATAAAAAAGTTACTATTTTAACTGGAATTACGATACAATCAATTTTTTTCGTACTTTCATATAGAATTTTTTTATTTAAATATGTTCGTTGTTTGTGTTTAACAAGGTATTCCACAGTGCTGCAGACTTTTTGAGGCATTTTATCGTATATTTAGGTTTCAAGTATATTTCCAAAATTTTCTTTTTTGGCATGGTTAAAGGGGGATTGCATTATTACCAGAAGCCAAAACCGGCTTCCCATCAGTCTTTTATGTTTGCCTGAACGTCGCTTTGGACCAGTACAAACAAGTTGTCAAGTTTTACTATATATTGCATAAGACATTACAATAATATTTTGTCTCGTCTTTACTTTTTATTAAATGTATGTATATATATATATTTTTATAATGTATATGATAAAGTTTTTTTTTCTGCTAATTTGTAGCTTAAAGTTCTTGTTTGTGTTCTTCATGTTTTTGGAAGAGCTGCATAATAGTTTTATGGTTCGATAATTCTATTGTTCAAAAATACATTTTTTTTTTTTAAATAAACAAAATTTTTTCAGAGATCATTGTAGTATATAAAAATGTAATTATGCTTTGTATAAAGAATTGATACACACATATTTCTCGTAAGTTGATTTATTTTTTTAACATATTTCATTTATTTAATAACATTTTGATATCTAGAATTAATATTTAATATTATATTAGCATTTCTGTGACGTATTCATATTTCATATTAATATTATTCTGCATAAATACATCAAACATCAATTTCTTTAATTAGTGTTTTTAATAGAATATCTGAAGATTTTTTAAATTTGTGGTGTTTTGTTGTAGCCTTGGATATGCATTAAATTTGTATAATTATTAAGTTAGACTCAAACTATTTAATATTTTTCTGCCTTTATCTATAGTTCAAAGAAAAAGAGGTTAGGGTGTTATAATAATTATTTAATAGGCTTAAATTTGATTATTTTATCAACTTAATCACCTCGTTCTTTTTTTAAACTAATGGTTATGTGAGGTGATCTTTTGCAGCAAGTCATGTTGTTATGACGCAGGTATAAATAGTGGGAGGGTATATATATAAGGATGTAATTACATTAATTAAATTTTTAATGAAGAAAAAAAAATTATTTTGATTTTTCAAGCCTGCTGTGTACAAGAAAGTTTAAAACATTAGTTTGGAAAAGAGGAAGTTGGATTATTAAATATTATTATAAAAAGCGGGCACAGAATAATCATTTTTATGTAAAGAGAGCATCGGTTTTTGCACGTTTCAGGTATAATTGAGCAAGCCTCGATATAAATATTTTTGGTATGCCGGACATTATGGTTGGTAACTATGAGTTTTGGTCGGAAATGTCCTTTCAGACATCTTATAATTCGGTCGGACATGTCCTATCGAAATAAAACAAAAAAAGCCTCAAACACGATAT
>JAUZNK010047458.1:0-16365 GCA_035046665.1 Euphysa ruthae
TTAAGTGTTTGGACAAGTATAATGCATAGGTATTTTTCTATTTAATTTTTATTAGTCATCCTATGCAAGAGTGTTTGATTTTTGGCCACACTCGAGTCATAAGTTCTCACAATAACTTATTGTGATTTTATTAAAATCTGTTCTATCGATAAATCAATACCAACTCTTTGAAGGGTGTCTTACTGTAAGTTTGCCATCGAGGAACTGTCTATACTTCAGGGTGAATGCTTCCCAGTTCAACTACCAACTGTAAATAGACGTAAAGATTTCATATAATTATTGTGACCAATCAAAGCAAGAAGCTTTAGCATACATTTCGTTGCAGCAATTAAAATGTGGTAAATTCGCCAAGCTATCTTCCCGTTTTATATCTTATTCACGTGTGCTGAAATAATGGAAGCGGTATTAACCATGCCATGTAACAAAAGGGCTATCTGAAAGTTCACTCAAGTGTGGTACTGAGGATTTTCAAAAGATCAAGTCGTGGTTCAATTCCCATAGCCCATTTGATCCAAGAGAACTTCTCTTGACTCAGGACTTGTAGATGAAATTCATCAGGTGACTTGTGACTGGGCTGAAAATATTGGTGCATCAATACATGTACAAATTAAAAATTATAAATTGGCAAGATTTAGACAGATACTTCCTACAAGAGAAGTAACCAACTAATAAATATTCAAGCACTCAACTCGCACATTAAAGTCAACAACAAAAATATTAAAGTTGATCCCTTGACTTTATTCTTATATTTGGCAGTCACTGTTGAGAAAAAAACAGAGAAAGAAATTGAAGACTAATTTTACTAATAACTAACTTCATTCCCAATATCTCTCTTCAAAGATGGTGTCATGCACAGTGCTCAAAAACACAATTTACGAAAAGTTATCAATGAGATTATTCGAGGTATCATTTACAGGTAAGTCACGCCAAAAGGTTCTCTTTTAATATTCAAAAAGAACCTATTACAGTTTTTACTTTTACCACAAATATTTGCGATTTACTTCGTTTTACCACAATAAATATTTGCGATTCATTTCCTCTTACCAAAGTACTTTTTTTTGTTACTTACTCCCTTTTAGCAAAGGAAACATCAAATATGTGACTTGCTTCTTTTTCAACAAAGTAAAAGAATGTTTTGGTGTTACTTACTTCCTTAAGTCAACTTCGGCTATAAAAACACTTTTTTTAAAAAATAAACACCATCATCAGATCGAGCGTCCTTCAAAACATAAAATTAGCGAAAAAAAAAATCGATTTTCGAAAAAATGGCACTTTTACCAAAGCCTTGCAGTATAGATCATGGTATTGGAGCTGAAAATTTGAGGTTGGGTTTCTGAAAAAAGGACCAAAGGAGCTCTTTAAACTATGATGTATCGTATTAACTTCAAAAAAATGCCTCATAGTATTTTAGCAGTCACAGTTATCCCGTAAAAGTGACCCCATAGTTACGTGCAGGTCAGTTTACTGTCTATATTGTATATTAAGAAATGCACTTTTGCTTTTATAAATATGTAAACTATTACACATGCATTACGGATATATGTTCATGTTGATAATAATATATGTGTGTAGTTTAAAATGATGCATAAAAAATATCTGAAATTTGCTAACGTCACTATTTTTAATAAAAATTTACCACTTTTTTATAAAAAATATAGTTTATATTTCGAAATAAACTCATAACATCTTTTTATTTTGTTAAACCAAAAAGGAAGTCATCATATAGCATTTGTATTTTCTTAATCATTTATACAAAAATATACAAAAAAGTAGTTAATAATAAAAAAGAGGTATGTTATATATTTGTTAATATAGATAGGGATTAATTGTTGAAATGCTAGAACCTTTGACAAACGCATGTACTGTTCACTATGAAACAGTAAATGACTTGATTGAGTTAATTAATCTAAGAGATATTGAATCATGGAAATCGCTTCTAGAAGCAGCAAGAGTAAGGGAATATAACCCAATACTATCTAAAATTGAAAACGTCACAGACTTTGAATTTTCGGTAAATATCAAGTACCACTCCTTATGTTGTTACATGTTTACTATGAAAAGAGATCTTGAAAAGCTGAAGAAGCAATCATTACTCGAAAACAAAACAAAGGCAAGAAAAAGTGTGAGACTAGAATTTCAATCAAATGATAAAAGGGAAGTAAAAAACTGGATTGGAAAGTGTGTTTTGTAAAAAAACCTCAAATTATGAAAAAACACCAAGGAAAGTGTAATTCTAGCTTCGGAACTGAGATCACAAGAATCCATCCATATGGTCAGTAAATTACGTAATCACGAAAGAATGATGGCTTTGATAACCAAAGATATTATTTCAAAAGAAGCAATATGCCATGAAAGTTATTATCAAGATTACACCATGATCCAATAATACACCAAAAATCTAACGCCAGATAAGACATTGGCATGTACAGGTGACACCATGGATATTGCATTTATAGAGGTAAAAAAATATTTATGAATACTACATAAATTTTCAACTATAGTTGAAAACAATATTCTCACAGAAATATTAGAGAATATACATGTAGAGTTAAAAATAGAAGAAAGTACAATAACTTCTGCGAAGAAAAACCTTAAGAGACAAATAGAAAAACAATATTCCAGGAATTAAATTTTATAAATTTTAACCATTAGAAGGCGTTTGTTTATCCTGATATAATTTGCATGGAAGAATTAATAACTGATTATCATAAGCTAAAGCTTGAAGTGAATGATTAGGAAATCAAAGACATGAAAGATGAGAGATGCCATGGCCTTCCAAAGCGAGAAGTCTTAATAGCGACAATATTCATATACTTATATTAAAGTATAGTAAGTATAGTATCAGTAAAGTATATTATACAATATACTTTACTGATGGGAAGTTTTATTCGAAGTAATGGCAGAAGAATAAACAGATTGAAACTCTCAATAGGTAACAATACTTTTTGTTAAGTTATGATAAGGATCCAGATAGGATTGAAATGTTTGTTTACTAGTAAAGTTTTTCTTACTTAAAAAAATGAGGTAATTAAGGTAAAAAAATGGTTTAATACAAGTATCACCAATTTTTATTGTAGCAAAAATTTTTTTTTGCAAGGAAACTTTAATTTAATTTAATTTAAACTATCTGCTATTTTTTAGGTAAAGACTTGGTGTATGCTGAACCTCATGGTTGAATAAAAACACTGAAAAGTATCATGTTACCATATACTATCAAATCTTTAACTAAGTGAACAAAACCGGTAGATATTTGTTAAAAAACTGGGTCATGAAGTAAGTCATGACCAATCTTAGAAGAGTTCAATACAAAAAATGCATTCAAAGTATTTGATCAACAGCAAGATAAAAGTTTAGTAATATCAATATAGATGTAAGAAAGCTGCTTACAACTGCAGTCCATGACAACAATGACAGACTGGAGGGAGCTCTCTCAGGCAATTAATTTTTTTATGTGCTTGTGTGTTTCTTTTCTCTGCATGTGCTTGATTAACCTTCCTTTATAATTATCGTATTGGAAATAGACATCCCTATTTAACTGTGAAAATAACTAAAGTCATTGCATTATTCATTCAAGTTACAAGTGTTTTTAAGTAATATACCACCATACTACTTTCTGGCCAAGAGTTTCCTGTAAATTACAGTGAACTAGGATGTTAAATAATAACTGAATAATATTTCCTTACTTTTTATGTTATTTACATTATCTGTCTAGCATTTAAGTATACTTTAACCAAAGAAACTTTCGCTAGAGAAAATAGGAAAGGGCATTCGAATAGCATTTACATTTTATGGAAACCTAATCCAGCATGGGAAATTTAACACTGACTCATTAATAATACAACAACCAAAGAAATAACGTTTTAAAAGGTCATTTAGTGCAACGATAGAATCAAGAAATGCTGAGTACTTATCTGGTAAAAGAATTTGGCCGATTCCATAAGAGATTCCAGTTAACGATGAGAAAGCTTTATGTTTGCTTATCAGGAATTACTATATTTAGTTTGGATAATGATACACAAATATTCCTAGATCAATAGCAAGTTGATTTTAATATAACAATGCGCCAAAATATCACAGTACTGTCAAGTTCAATTAGATATTTAGACTGTATTGACTCTCCAGCGACTATCTCAACAATTTATACAGTTATAGATGTCTGAAAATTAAAAGTAAACTGAAATTACACAGTATAGTATGAGTTTTTGAACAGGCCATGTATTGTAAGGCTGTGGAACCTTACCTTCGTAAGGCTGTGGAGATCAAGTGGAAAAAGCCGGAAATGTTTAAAGATTGTGCTATACTGCTGCATATGTTCCACACTATAATGATGTACTTAGGAATAATTGGACAATTTAGAGATGCTGGGCTCAAAATATCCTACTCCAAAGTGCAGTTCTAGCAGAAAGCTCGACTGATGTTTTGTTTGGCTGTATAATCATAGCTTGCGTTATTGTAAGCTAACGCATAAAGCATTAATGAGAATGTTTTTAAGAGAAAATGGAATCGGAATTAAAAAACGATTCAGAAAATAATAACACGACACAAAAAGGAAACAGGAAAAAGATGGAAGTGACCTGTGTAAATTCTGGCTGACATTTATCGATATGGTTATTGGTCGTTGAAAACCCAATATGCCAACAGAGCTGGAAATTGGGACTTGTTGCTAGAATGCTTACGGGAGATTACTTTTTTTGTTTTTGCTTACGATCATTATAATTAGGCACGTCATCTTCCTGCTTTTCTTGGAGTTATGTATGCTCTTGAAACTGAGCATACTGAGGTTTATAGAGAGTTCCAAAAGGGAGGATTCAGTGTGCAAAACAGCGATAAAGACAATTTTGGACATGTAGAAGCAGACATAGTAATAGAAACAACGTTGAATTGAGATACCAATACTCCAGGAGGAACTATTGAATTCAGCACAAACCAGAAAGTAATTAACCATTAATGCACCATATTGAGCAGCAATACGCAATTGTTTTCACAAAATTGTGAAATTTTTCCTTTCTTATCATCCAGAACAGCATCTACAGTGATCTAACGCCTGGTCGAATAATAAAAAATAAAAGAGATATAGGAGTCCTGATGAATACAAAAGACAATAACTTTATTGATCCATTCTCAACAAATGAGTTGATGTGCCTGTAAAATGATATGGTCGCAACAGAAAAAGTGACTGGAGATTTGAAAAAGAAAAAGACAAAGAAGCCATGCAACTCTAATCGAAAAGCACCTCTCAGATAAGGGGAATATTTCAAATTCATATGTCAACATTTTCCACTATGGTAAAAACAGTAAATGTGACCTGTAAAAATAAGCAATCGCCAATAAAAGCAACTGGATGTCTTTTTGGACAGATAGCTATTATTATGCAACACGGATATTTCTACTTGAAAGAAGTTTTCCAGAATATTCTTGGACCATATCTTTGGTCTCTTGCTGGTTTGGACGGGGATTTAAAACAAACAAAGTTTTGTAATTGCATCAACTTGAAAGAAACATAGATCCAGTAGAAAAATACCCAACCACCAATTATGTCAGTATTGATGGAATGGCATTAGTACAAAATATGAGAGTTGTTAACTTAACTCTCAGAGAACTTGCTGATCGATTATTGGCACCCACATTATCTGTAAGTTAGAAAACAGACCAAATCGATGTCAATCTTGATGTTTAAAAATTCTATTAAAAATGCCATGTTACGTAGAACTGTTTAAATCATGGCAAATAGATGATGAAATTGTTAAAACAATTAAAACATCTGTATGCAATCTCTATGGTTATAAGTTAACCAATGTCAACAAACTTCGTCATAAAATGTACCGCAGTAAAAAAAGAAGACTGTTAATGTGATGTATCAATTGTATGGATGACTTGTAAAGCTGCATTAGAAGAAGTAAAAAAACTTGACTTATCAGTAATTAATTGTAAACCGTTTCAATTTCAAGGAAAGTTGTACAATTTGATAAAAAGATGATAAATCGTCTGATGAAACTGGAAATGCCTCTACTTTTTTCTTTCAGAATTTACATTTCTTGACATTGCATCTACAACAAATACAAAAATACAAAGAAATAATAAACTCGGATTAAGCACATATTGACCCTCCTGATCTTCCACCATATTCTAGAGGCCCCTACTACCATGGATTGAGAGTGCACCACCAAGTGTGTACTTGAAGATCTCTTAGTGACAAAGAAATTTACCCTCTTGATTGCGGATGGAAATGTAAAGATGACGTTTTCTCATAGATAGTGATGGAAGAGAAAACAGGTCCTGAGAATATCCTAAAGGTTGCTTGATGTGGGTGTAAAGGTTCATGTTCCAATCGTTGATCCTGTAGAATGATGGGGTTGCACTGTACTTCAACCTGTGCCATGTGTCTGAGGATCCACTTTAATGTGGAAAAAGTAGAAGAAAATGATGATGCAGCTGATGACTGGAACCTTTTAGACGCTTTTGTATAAACTTTTTGTTCTTTCAGTGACTTTAATTTTTTGGGCTTAAACCGATAAGAAAAACTTTGATATAAACTCTATAACTTGTTAAGAATAATTATATTTAAAAGTATTAAAATAGTCAAATTTTTGCTTGATAAATACTCCTCTCTTCCATGAAATAACTAAAATATACCCCCTGTACTCCCTTTATGATACATTTATCTACCAATTATTTTTGCAGTTAAGAAAATCAAGTTATTTTATACCCTAAAACTTTTTCCCCCAAAAAAGAAAAAAATTACTCATTTTAAAGAGGAAGGAATAAGCTTACCAACGATATATAACATGTCTTTATATTAACTTTTTTTCCGGGCTGACCCTAATACCCTAATAGGACTAGCACCCATACCCATTTGTTTTCAAAATATGGGGTTTTGAAATGAAGCCTAAGATATACTTTTTAATATTTTGATAAATAACATTAACTTTAATGAAAATGAAGAGTAAAGGCATCATAAGAAAAGTAAGGACAACATAAAATAATGTGCGTTGAAAGGTTCCCAAAGCAAAATTTTAAAGAGATTCTCTAAACAGTGCGTACGCAAAGGTCCTCTAATCATAAATTAAATTATAACTTAATTTAATTTTACTTAAATAAAAATACTGAAAAGAATATTATAAACCTCCATTTACACCATAGAAATTTCAATGGTGGATTCCTTATTTTAGAGTTACTCCCGAAATTTTAAAAAATTTGCTCACCCTAATTCTTGCAATTTTATTGTAACACAAGTGAAATGTTTAAACCTGAGATTTTGTTGAAAAAACGAGTCTCTTCAAAATTAACAGATAGTTTGGAAAGTGAAAATTTGATTTAAATCAATTAAAAATTATACACGAAATATACCCATCAATTATTGAAAATATCAAAATCTTTGCCACAAACCCTAATGTGTTAATTAATGTATGCCACCATGCTCCCAGCCATTTTGGTTCAAAACATTAGGTTTGAAAACGGCAATTTAATTTGCTACTTTATAATTTCAAAGTGTACTATAACATATGTGAAAAATTGAAGAAACCAGCACTTAAAACCAACTCTATATGAACAATTTTTACAGATAATAGCCTTTAAAGAAAGCAACATAATTAAAAACTGTAAAATTAGAAGTAATGAAATTCATGGAATAATATCTAAATATTAACACTAGACCTTCTGTACTGTAAGATAGCATTACCTCTTCTAAATTTTGATTTCCAGTACTCCCTCCTCCACTACCAGGGTCTTCATCATTATCTAGTATATCCTCTTCTCTAGGGATTTCTTTGTTAGACTGTGCATAGGAATAGACTTTAGGTCGACGTTTAAACACACACTCATAAGCTGCCGAACTGTCTGCTTCAAACTGATTTGTATTCAAGGTATCTGACAAAAAAATATAAGTGTATTTTTTTAACACAGAAAGAAAAAAGTGTTGCTGTTAGACACATTTTTACGTCATTTCTTAAACCACTTAAATTTGTGTATTAAAATAATCATCACCATCCCAAAAACCTAAACGTTGATTTTTAAATGAATTTGTAAAATTCATATATTCTATAGACCTACTTTCCAAAAAAACAAAAAACCTGCTGCTAAAAGGAGGAAAAAGGGTGACCCTCCACTTCCTCATAGCATTTAGGACAGCCTTGCATGGACTAAAGATATACCAACTCCTGGTATGTGGCATCATACTTTTAACAGAGAGCCAGGTATTTATGAGAGAGTACTGATTATCTACTACATATTTTTGAGCTTACATTTACAGATGAATTTATCAATATAATTGTTGACAAAACAAATCTATATGCTAAACAATGTAATACAAGAAAAATACAAGTGAAGACATCACGTCTTTATAAATGGGAACCCGTAACAGTGAGTGACATCCATATGTATTTGGCTGTGACTATCTACTGCGCGGAACAGTGCGTCATGACTGTAAAGGTTACCAAAAACAGTAACTAAAACTGAACTAAAGGTGCAAGGTGAGAAAAAAACCACAGGGTTAAGGGGTTAAAAGAAACATATAAAGAGATGGATTTTACTTTTTTTTTTTTAATTTACATCCGACACTATTTTAATAAACAAAAAAATTCATAATTTTATATCAATATCAAATAATTATAAAACAAGTTCTAAAATGATACAGTTTGACTGTATCATTTTATTTTCACTTTTCATTCAACAAATAAAAAATTTTTTGGTTGCTCTTCTAATTTGGCAAAGATTTTCATCCAAAACACTTTTTAAAAACTAATATGTAAATTGAGAAAAAATATTGGTTACAAAAACTTTTCTGAAAAATTCCAGTAACAAACCTGTAACAGCCTTTACAAGGAAAAGGCTACTATTGTTATAAGGTTTATTTGAATTGTGACTTTGGACATTGGATATTGGACAAAAACTTTTAAAAAATACACATTGTTAAAAAATCTTAGCAAGAAAGTCACAACGAGGCATAGGTTGCTTTAAACCCAGCAAGGCTTAGAACCAACTTAGAAACCCTCATAAGAAGTTTAAAGAAACAGAGAACTATACCACTTCTCTTAGAGACTAGACCATACAGGGATACCTAATAATCGCACCAACTTTCATTACTCTCCCTAATAAAGATCGCTTGGTTTTAATAGGACAACAAGGCACTGTGTCATGGCACAGACATCACTGAAGGAATGAACAGCCTTCTCGTCTAAATTTGGATTACCAATAATAAAAAAGTAGGCAGTTTCCAAGTCCCGCTCCTGCAAACCATTCCATTGGGCGAAGCTATTTCTGGTGACATAATCGATTGGAGGGCTAGTGGACCTGACTACGAAGCTCACCAATTGAACACACGCTCATTCCAATCAATTAAAGTAGATGTTAAAGACCCAAATGGCGTAAGCATAGATTTTAACCAATACGACCTAATTATTCGAATTGGCATTCGCAAAACGAAATAAGATTCTCAGTTAAGCTTACTATTGATAGGAAAAACCTCTACATCACTACCAAGCAGGTGGAGCATTGTCTCATTACGTGCAAGGAGGTACAGGCTTCTTTGGAAATATTTGGAGTGGAATCAAGCATATGGCAGTACCTGCAATGAAAAGCGTTGCCAAAGCTGCTCTGCCAATAGCTCAACAAGCTCAAACAGCCGCCATCAAGGAAAACCTCATGAATCTTGGACGTTCTGGGCTTACCGCTGCTCACCTGATTCTGTAATTTAGCATACATCCCTGTTAGACATACACGCTTTTTTACATCATATTTAACATTTAAATGGAAGCTGTTCATGAAGAGAACAATCTTAACATGCATCTACCTGAGATCACAGGCTTGTGGGTGGTGCCCCCAACACAGACTGATGTAATCATTCCCATGAGAAGAAGACCTAGATCACACAAACAAGCTTCGTTTTGAAACGGCGCCGAGCGTGACTTTATCGATCTCTCTGATAGCTAACATAAAGACGCCGATGACATCACACTAGGGAACCAGACATTCTTTTGGAAGTGGCTCGCTGAAGTTTGCCAGCGGCGTGGCATCAAAGTTATAACACACTAACCTGCAGGCACTGCAGACGTGTGGGCACTATGCACTTTGGTTCTGCAAAAACGGCACAAAAAAAGGATGGCGGTCTTCGGTCATGACAGAGCAGAAAATGATCTGTGTATCCAAGTCTTGTAAGACTTTAGGGCAATATGGCCTATTTTTGTTGCATCCCTCACTTGAGCAGTGATAATAATGGATGACCAATTGCACCAAGGACTGGCATGATGAAAGGACAGAAAGCCAGCTCCATGTTGGCCAATTTTCTGTGGACGAAGCATTTTTTGACGTTGGTCAGCTGATGCTCTTGCAAACTTCATAAACCCCTCTACCTTTGGTTTGCTTTCATGTACTGCTGGAATACTAAGTTTACTGCAAACAACGCCCTTGGCTATGTTTTGAAACAGTGGATCGAGGAATGCTGAGGCGTTTTCAGCATATAATCTTGCTCATGACTACGAATTGTTCAATTAACATGCCTCTTGCTTAAGAGCTTTACACAAAAATGTTAGAGGTCGCTTACAGAGCCCAGAGAAATAAAACCCATGGGCCTCTTGCCCACGCTATGATAAATGCCGCTCAAAATTCTCTAGAGCACTGGCGCCAAGACTGGAAGAAGACGTTGCGGTTTGCTTTGGTTCTCTCTATGTGTTGGAAATTGATCAGGCTACTCAAATACATTGCTTCATCAATGATGGAAAAAAAAACCAAAGATTTGACGTCTAAAGAGCTTGATATTGCTCTCAACAAAGCCTACTATGGCCAGGGAGGGTTTCAGGGTACTACCGCTCTCCATTCAAGACTACCAAAATGGGCTGCCTCAAAGGAGAGGGTCCGGATGTGGTTATCTAAGTTGGGAGTTGGGAGGTAAATGCAGACAGGGCCTCCAAAGGAGGTCTTTGTGCATTTTACAGAGAATCGACCCAATGAACTCCACCAAGCCAATCTTCTCTTTCTCCCACCTGAAAAACTTGGTCATAAAAGAAGTTTTTGACAATGGTAGACGTGGCCTCTTGCTACAAAACTGTCATAACATTGATCTCAAAGTCAGCGAACCAGACTGCTGTGGCATTTACTAGAATATACAAGAATGGACTGCTCGTATAGCCAAGCATGTCGATGGTCGACGACAGGCAAGAATTCAAGGGGGTAGTGACTAAGCTTATGTCTAACCACAGGGTTCAAGTCCGTCTAGCACAACCAGGCCATCATAGATCGCAGGCTTTCATTGAGTCCTTTAATCGTCGTCTGGTTGAGCAACTGTTCAAGGCGTAGGCACAACAAGAACTAGACAGTGGCCATGACAACTGTGAATGAGTAACCCTTCTAGCCACTTTAGTGGAAGATATGAACAATACATCAAGGCCAATGGTCTCCCTCCAGCAGAAGTGATTGAAATGGTAAAGGTCCCATTGGTAGCTCTCTTACGTGAGATGCTGTTATCAAACAGCACAATGGTCTACATTGCTACCAACAAAGAAGACCTAAAGGAGGTTGGTCACCGACATGCAACCAATCCATGGTGGACGCATAAGCGCTACCCGATCTTGTGCCAAATTTCAGAGCCTAGATAACCTGCCATCTCTGCCGCCTTCCATATGTCTATGTAATTCATAGGTGTCGGCCTTATATCCTCCCTATCGAGACAATTTTTAAAACGATTGGCTGTAGCACCACCCATAGAGTTGGTGGCTCTGGATGCAGATTGTGACCTCCATAGTGAACTATCGCTCCCCACATAGCCTGGCCACACAACCTATCTTGTGGTCAAGGGAATGGCCTTAACTGCGAATGCGACCATTATTCGCCTTTGTTCTCTGTTCAATGGTATTTTTAAAGTGCAGTAGTCCAAATTCGTTTTTATTGGACATGAGGAATAAAGGTTGTGCAAGGCATGTTTGGCAAAGTCGTCCAGTAAGTGGACATGCTGTATTTTTGGAGGGCTGGTTAGAATACCTTCCCAGGCATGGTTATTATGACAAGGCACAAAGAACTTTGTGCTAGTCTTGTATTTACCGCTATTCCATAAGGTGTTACCCAGAACATCAACAGCAATCAACTAAGTCTTGAGGGCAGCCTCAAATACAAAAATGCCCTCACATGAGCAACCTGTATTTGCGAACTTCTTGTCAAAACGTATTATTCGCTGGTGTTTGGGCATTAACCCAGTACCTGTTCAGGTCATAGTGTTCTGGAAGTGCTTGACAACATAGTGAATGAAACAATTTGTAAACTTGCTGTCCTTTTCTGGTTCTAAGTCGCCAAAGCTCATAATAACGAATTTTGACCAGATATTCGTGGCCTTTCCATCAAATTTTCTGATCAATGCCATGAAGAGCGCCAGTTAATCCCTTAATGCCGTGGTCAGGGAACCTTTTTTTTCGGTCAACAGTGTTAGGGGTTCTTTAGCTGACTTACCTACAACAGTGAATAACTTTTAGTGTTTGTCTGGACCCAAAAACTTTAACACCTCCAAGGTTATGTCTATGGTTACTCTAAGATCTTTTTTTTCATTCGTGACATCTCGCCCTCTTGCTACTGGCCACATGTCGAATAGATCGCCACTGACACCTTCCTCTATCTCCTTCCAGACAACTGTGTCCCCTTTATTGATGTAGCACCTGTCTGGATGGAGCACTGGGGTGTTGTCGACAACTAGAGCACATTATAAGTCCGTACCAAGTTGCAGGTGGGGTTTTTCCTTCTTCATATATGGCCTAAACCCAGAAGGCCAAAGAGGACAGCCTCCGGGATGTGTTGATCAAGGCTGTATTTTATAAATACAGTAGGCTGGAGAGGCTTCAACAACTATATCTTATTAGCTTCTGGAATAGGCTCATCAAGGAGAGTTTTTACCACCTTCCATGTGGGCCACATTCTCAGACATTTGCCAATATAATAGCTTTCAGTAAAGTCTACAATGAATTAATAACAACGAATTGTTTAATGTAGTTTTTAAAAGATTGCATTTTTGATGTTGAGTGTATTTTATAATAATATGACTTTTTAGTTAAAAATTACAAACATCAAAATATCAAATCAAAATATGAAGGAAAAACAAAACAAAAAAAAAAAAGTTTTTCTAACAGCTTACAATTTTAAAATAAAAACAATTTATTTGAATTTCAAAAAATTTTAAAAAAGTAAATTTTTGTGGTTCTATAACTTTTCCATCCAACACTTATTTAAAAATAAGCTAATACACTTGTTAGTTTGGTGCTAAAACAGGCTGTACAATTTATAAGCTATTCAATTATAACAAGTTTTAAATTAAGATTCTATATCAATTTGTTAAAAAAATTTGTAACTTTAATCAAAATAAAGAAAAACTTAAGTAGAATTTTTAAGAACTATGTCTAAATACTTTTTGTATAATTCTGCCACATTTAGCAAAAAAACACTATAAACAAGCATTGTGGTTTATTTAAACTAATAAATTCAGTTAAATGGAAGAATATGAATTAAAAATATAATATCTCCAAAATATACTTTAAATTTTATTAGACTATAAAATATGATAGATTTTCCATCTGACATTTCTATCTGGTACTAGAATACGCCTTTAAAAAGAACGAAAAATTTCAAAGAACATCCCTTTTGACTTTCTTGAAAAACTATGATCCTATTGTTCTACATGTTTCTGAGTAACTCTGTCACCATCATTAGTACCATTTTCACTGCCATTACTGTCACTGATATTTTTCCTAACAGGCATCTAATGCTAATCATTTTTTTTTTTTTGACGACTATAGGTTAAAATTTGGTTGTTCTGCAGTTATTGAGTGTTTTGTAGCTTTTACCACTGTAATGTCATAAGAATGTCTTTTTTCTCTCAAACTGTTTCAATGTAAGGTTTATCTGAACCAAAATTCAATGCTGATTAATGTCTCTAATAGGTCAGAGCTGCAAATAAGCGTCGGCCAACAGACATTGACCGAATGAATTTCACACCTGTCTGATTGGATAATTTTCACTAGGCAATCTAAACCAGAATTTTCATTAGGACATCTTGACCATATGGGTTTTTGGTGATTTCAAATTAGTTATATCTGTTTCATCTTTGATTTCTTCAGGTAAATTGTGCTTGAGTTATTTATTTATTTGCACATATATACCGTTTCGCGCCTAGCTTGGATTTATTTAGAGAGTGAAAAGATACAGCGTTATATAAATACAACACGTAACTTTTAAAAGTTTTAGAAACAATAATGGTTGTGTCATCTTTTCGAACAAAAATCAAATAGTGATGTCTGAATGGATTTAGGATATGTCCAAATGGAATTAATTTAAATAGGACATCATGTCCAAACAGTTTTTAATAATTATTTGCAGCCCTGTAGGTCATATAGAACTAAAATGGATAGTTTGTCTTATTTTGATTTTCTATTTCAACATCACAGACCTATCCTCAATTTTTATTTGAATATTTGCCATTCAATCAAAGTGTTAAAACAAAGAAACATGACATAACTTTTCAAATGACATTAATAAAGTGTATTCTAGGTCTTTACATAGTTAATTTAAAGATGTGCATATTTATTAGAAGGAACATCCTATTTTTATCATCCTATATATTTTTTATTATCCTATACCTGGGTTAAACATGAAAGAAGGTGAATAAGGGGTAAATAAAAAGGGTGGAAGAGACCATGGACAGAATTCCCGCATCAACTGTCTGCCAGAAAAGAATGAATCTCATTTATATTTATTTGCACGTGAATCTTTAATACCAAATAAGCCTTTGTCTGCCTAACAACTGCTGGAAAATTTTTCAGCTCAAAAATTAATTTCTTTTCTGAATATTTAAATTGCCAAAAGTGTGTGAGTCAATAATATTTGTTCAAAAAACATTTTACAATAGTTATTCAACATCTTCCTACAATCTATCTAACCTCTAATTTTATTTCAAAAATGCCAATAAAAATGATAATGCATGTTTTAATTATCACTTAACTAACAAATTAAAAATTAAATCAAGCTTTAGAAAGAGGCATAAATCAAAGTACACTCCAGAAAATTTACACAAGAATTAAGGTAACTTACATTGTATTCCTGGTAACCACAAAGACCAATTCGGACATCCAATTTGCTTTGATTGGATAGTTTCAATAAGGATCATAATGGTCCTTTGTCTCTGTTGCAAGACTGGTGAGAATTTCTTAACCCGAGGATTTCCATTAATAATCTGAGCATCAGTAGACCAAAACTGAAGAATCCAAGCAATCAACTCATCAGCATACTTCCTACCTAAGTTTGAATGCATAATCTGTGGTAAGCCGAAGTGTCCAAGAACATATCTACAAAGTTTACGAGCAACATACGAGGCGTCAGACGTTTTTAATGGAAACAAAACATTATATTTTGTATGATGGTCCATAAAATGTCCAATGAAGGAGAATTGGGTGTCTGGTGTCGTTTGCATATCAAGAATATCAATCTAAAAGATAAAAACTAATTAAATTAATAAAGTCTAGTGGTGTGAGGAAATTCATGGTTTAATTTTAGTGAGTCAGACTATAAGTTCAAACTGTAATAACAATAATTTTTGATGCTGAAAATTTAATTTTAGACACAAATATAACAGCTAGATAAAAATATTGGCTCAAACTTGTAAAAAAAAACAGTTTTAAAACAGGCTTTTAGGGTGTACTTTGCCAGTCAGCAAAAAAAAAACCGACATTATGAAATCCTCCTAAATAAAAGGAGTTAACTTGATAAAACTTCATTAGATTATAGAATAATCTACCTGACATCTTGTCATGAAACTAAGTTCAAATTCTTTTCTTTTCTGTTGAGTTTTCAGTTTACCCTTAGTACCTTTCTTCGTTTGATTCTTTGAACAGGTAGGAATATAGCAAGCATGTGCTTTCTTACAAAAATCACACATTGTGACATATTTACGTACAATATCACGTGGTATACTGCAGTAGGTTGCACTTATCTAAACAAAATAAGATATAAAGTTAATTTGATTTTAATTTTAAACTTATATTATAAATTCAGCCCAAACAAACCTGTTTTTGGTTTTATTTAATGAAGCTCTAAAAAATCTTTTAACAAAATTAGCTATGGATGTACTTTTTCTCGGAATATGGCATAAAAAATACATATTTTCAAAGTCAAATAGAGAAATAATCTACTTTGCCAGTCATAAGCTTATCACAAAATTCTGAAGCGTTTTTGGAGAAAAATGGGTGAACAGACGGACAAATATAGGTGGCTCATAAAACACCATCAGCTTTGCAAGGAGTTCCTATATTATTTGTTTGACATTGTGAAATTTTCCTGACAAAGTTATGAAGATATCTAATTAAATATATGGTGAAATTATTAACACTTTTTGCGTTTATT